>JAXIVJ010014282.1:12500-34840 GCA_036785665.1 Chirona hameri | reverse complement strand
CACCCTTTTCTGAGGGATTCGAGACCTGGTGAAGATACAAAATTGTTAGCTGTTAGAAATTCAACCTTATATATGCAGTATATGGGGACTATGGTGCCAGGCAGGGCGGTACTATATTTGCGGTTACGAATCCATCAATAATTCCTACAGAAAGACGAGCGAGTCTGTGGAAGTCGACAACACATATGTATATAACAGACGCAAAAACAAACTTGTGTTAATTATCTCACCCAGGACATCGTCGTTTGTCGGCCCAGGTGTCCTTGGCATGTAGTTTGGCAGACCACGGCAGCTTCTTGCCGTCCCTCCAGTTTTCACGGCCTTCTTCTTCCTTTCAGCGCACAGCGTGTCACTTGTCGTTTCGCGGTAGCGCTCGTTCTTGAACTTCTGACGGAGCTTCAATTTAATTTTCTCCTGAAAAGACATTCAAAGAAGAAGGCATATAGTACACTTAAGTAGCCTATACTTGGTGTTGACACTTCAACAGTGAGAAGAGACAAGCTGTATGTATGTGTGTCGCGCGTGACTGCGTGCGCGCACAGCGATTTCTTTAAACATAAAACAAGGAATCCGCAATATCATGTACATATCATAAAAGAGCGTAATTAGTACTTATTTAAGCCAATAATGAAAAAGAGAACATTGAAACCAGAGAAAAAGACGATGGAGTTAAGACAATATTACATATCTTTAAAACAGCAAATAGCTAATTAAATTTTCACATAATTATGCCACGACTTGACATTAAATAAGACAAGGAAGAAAGAAATAACTAACCACGCTCTCTTGCAGGGTTGGACGGTACTGGACGGTTTTGCCGTACTTGTCGATTAGCCCCATGGCTAGTTTGTTATACTGAGCTCTGCTGGGGTAGCTGGAACGAAAGAAAGCAGCAAGGATTTTGAGTTATTCGGTGCCCCGAGAGCATAGTTGCAGGCAAAAAGCGGCTGTCAGTCAGGTGGTCTCTCTCATTAGCAGGACAGGCAGCACCGTCTGTGGCTACATGCCACGAACTCCGACCCCAGGCAGGGCGACTTATCCGGATCCGGCTTTGGCTCCATCACCTCCATCGTCCGCTTCTCCAGCAGCGACGCGTGACCGGCGTAGAACCACTCCTTAGTGATCAGTCGGTGGCGAAGGAGGCGGCGCTTCGTCCAGCCGGAGCCGGTGGCGCCGCCCTCGACTCAGCCGCGTGCGCAACTCCACCACTACCATGCCCAGTAAATATTGTAAAGGCTATGTAGAAGACCCACCAAATAAGGACCATAAAACTTCAACAGAACATATAGTTCCCTCATCCCCACCCCAATCGGCTCAAAGTAGTATGAAAGTGGGTGCAGTTAGAGCTAAAGCCTAACAGCATTACACATTTTTCCTGTTGAAATAAAAAACGGAACATCTGAGAAACATTGAGCAAATCAATGAAGTCAGAAAAACAAACTTACAAGCTTTTCGTGATGCATCGGGCGTAAATCGCGTTCACCAGCTCCGTCCACTGCTGATTAGAGATGGGGTGACTGCTCTGCAACGCCTGGCGTAACCCCGGCGACAACTGCGTCTCGACGTCATCAAGGGAGATAATGCCAGTGCACTCCTTGAACAAATGTGACATGCATCAGTTCACCCGCGCGTTAATAAACCGGTAGAGTTCACAAAGCGTTCAGTGGTGGTGGTGGAGGGGCAAGGGGTGATTACGAAATTTACTATGTGCATATTGTGTCACTCTGCGTCTCTCAGACCGCCTTCCTATAAGCGCTGGAACCAAACCTAATAAATAAACAAAGGATCCCGCAGCAAACGCTCACCAACTGATCGTGACGCCCCCGTACGGAACTAATATCAGACAACTAAAAAATCATCATCAGCTCAGCTTGCTTTACTTCAGCCAATTTGATACCATAATAAAGACATTTAGTTACCTCAATGTCGCTAGAAGCGTGAATGTCAGCATCAGATGAATCCAGCAGAGAAATTTCCGGATCGACAGGCACCGTCTCCATGGACGCGAGGCTGTGACTGGTGCTGCTGGTGCTGGGCATCGGATCACTCGCCGCAGAAAGGTTATGGTCGGGAGCTGGTTCATCGGACACGGGGTACGGTTCGGGAGCTGGTTCTCCGGCGGCTTCGGACACGGGATGATTCGGTTCGGGCAGGCCGGGAACTGGGCGGGATGAGGTGGCGAAGAGCCTTACCTCCGCCTTCTCTGGCAGCTCGTGAATATCGTCAACTCGGACCACCGTGTCAGGAAAGTCTTCGTCAACGTAACCCACTTCCAGGTCTGTTGCCCCACCCATGTCAAATGAGTCCTGGCACCATTTTAGAAAGTCACTTTTTCGCTCCAGTCGGCACACTTTTGTCCGCCCATTGAATGATACCAGGTACTTTGGCATGGCGACAGAGTTTCTAGAAGTAGAATTGGTGGTTTGGGATGACGTACATGCCGAAATACATGCTCATCGGCTTTTCGTATACGAGATCACTCAGCTTTAGTCGGATATCATGTCCACTAGCCCTAACAACGTATGCCTGCACATGCGCGTTCAGTTCGACACATTCTAGGTCATCACAGTGGAAAAACACACAGCCACCATCCTCTTCAACACAACGAATCCTAGCGAAGCGGATCGCTCCATTCTGACTGTACACCAGCACATCAGCAGCAGCATAATGTATGCCTCGAACACATGCCTTCCTCGCTCCTTTCAACGCGACACTTTTGAGACTGAAGAAGTCCGGCGACATCAGTTTTACACAGAGCTGTTCTTGGTGTTTCTTTGCAACCGTTTTGCATATATTTATGAAGTTTTTGCTTTCCCGAGCATATGACTTTAGCTCTTGGTGTTTGCTCTCAAAGCGAAGGGTGTTGCAATGCACGAGAGCACCATGTTTGTGTACTTGCCCGGTGTAATGTAGCATATAATGCAGTTTGGGGGTGATGCGAACCTCCGGGAACAGTACATGGAAGTCATTCAACCACTGTTCTGTTTGATGCTGAATGTGTTCAAGCGCAGACCGGGCAATGCGTGGAGATATGAACTCCCTGACAAGAGCTACGTAACGTGTAAGAATGTCCCACTCCGGCGTCGCTGGAGGGACCCGAGACCCAATCAGTAGAGGAATCAGTTTCAGTAGATTGGAAGACTCTTTGGCAGTTTGTTTTGATACAATCTTGCCACCTTTCCAGCGTAGCCGTTGTGGCCTGTTTACTTTATCTAGGTTCGTGAAGGCGAACGTATCAATGCACAAGTTAAGATTTTCAACAGAAAAGAACTTTTTCTTAACGCAGGCTGTCAATACAGCAGACAGCACGAGAGAAGCTGCGCCTTCGTAAATGTCATGGGCTAAGTCGCTCGGCAGACCGTCAACAATGTGAAATGACTGCAGACCTGTCAGCTCACAAGGACTATTTATACCAGTTCTTAAGCAAGATTCTTTGCTAAAGTTGTTCAACTTCAAACCACAGATTTCCCTCTCATAACTTTCTTTTGTCCGCAATGTAAACTTTTGAACCTCAAACTTATGCTGCAGATCTGTGCTGTCAGCAGTGCAAAACCGGCAAATCCTTGCTGACTTATAAAAACTCTCTGTGTATCCTGCTAGACTGTGAGCACCCAAATTGTCAGCACAAACGCATGCTAAACGACATTTTAGGGGAAAAGAAACACCATTGTACTCCACCTCAAGCCCTGACTCTTCCAAGTACTTTAAATCACTGGTAATCTTTCCAATAACCTGTGTTCTGTGATCTTTGAACACACTTGATCGTATCAAAGCAAGCAGAAATATGTGTCTTTTCCTTGATCTATAGCGTGGGTAGCCAAGAGCAAAGTAGATACCAGTTAATTTGTAAGTTCCAACTTTGTTCCCTAGTGGATTGGACACTTGGAAGTCGTCAATATACAGGATGAGCTGTAGCTTATCTCTGTGTGACACATGCAAAGAACCTGTGTGCAAGTCCCCAATAACACATGTGTCACTTTGCAATGTATTCACATTCAAGTAGGCTTCTATGAGCGCCTTGTGTTTTAATAACTCTTGTAGAGTGGCAATAAGTGGAATGTACTGATATGTCTTCGGAACACCAGCAAGGGTAGTGCCAAGGGACACGGTAGTGGCCTTCACTAGCGACTTCGACCTATGACAGAATGACTCTACGACACGATGGCCTACAGCGCTGGAACACTCTTGCACAATAGGCAATGAATGGATATCAGTGTCAGGATTTTGTCTTGATTCCTTAGCAGCTTTTACACAAGATTCATGCAAAAATATGGCTACAGCAGAACAGGTATCGGGCTTAACCCTATGCTCAGTATGCAGCCTAACAATAAAATCTAGCACAGGCTTTGAATGTGCAGATGGATGCTCATGGCTACTTGTACTCGGGGACGCAACTGCGGATGATGGCAAACATTCTATGCCAGTCACACTAGTGGATGCAGCCTTTGACACATCATCGGACACATTAACAGTAGGTACATTGACCGCAACACTGCTGTCTAGGTAGTGCTCCCTCTGCCGTTTAAAGTTACAACTCTCAACATGCTGCCGCCAATACCTTAATGATAAAAAAGGACGCTTACATTGAACACAGTGGAACACAGTCTTCCCTGTAGAATGTTGTTTCAAATGCTTGGAGAGTGCACGCAGACTTCGCACTTCGTGTGAACAGAACTCACACTGGAATGTCTGCAAAATAAAGGAAGTTAGCAGTCAGTGGTAATGAAGATGTCATTAGGTAGGTATTCTAGTTCATTAAATTTCATTGCTTTAAAGGTATGTAGAATTGAAACAAACTGTAGGTAAAATGGTCACAATTTGGAATTGCCAAAGTCCCAAAAGTTACCTCAATAATCCCCAAAATGCTATACACAGAGCAATGTGCTACAAAGTGAGCCATATTTGCCATACTGATAATCACCACCCTTTCAAAGTTGAGTGGCTGAAAATATTATTCAGAGCCCGCCACTGACCTAAGGGTTTACATATCCAACATTGTCTTGATGTTTAAAGGGAGTGTGTCTACTCACATTGGTCATATGGAGTTAGGCACATGGGATTGTAGAGCAGATTTTTCTGAATTAATCCATAGCTGCATTTCTCCAGTATAACCCTAGTTGCCGAGATATTCCGTTTACCCCAGCAGAGGGCTGAAGCCAGTAAGCAGACAAAAGTTACCGGGTTTCCACCAGCCTACATCCACCACTAGAATTTGATGCAAACTTACCAACGTATCGATAGCGAAACCAATCACATTTCGATAAAAAAGCTCGTGAGCGCTGATTGGAGCTTTCGAACAGAGCCCCGGTTCTGCTTCGACTGTTTGTATACAATAACCGTATTGCTGATTGTCTTAAGTGCGCCAATTTCGATTTCGTGTTTATAGTGAAAACAACTTCGTCGATATTTATACCGCAGTAAGTTGAAACAATTTAAGCGAAATTTCAATTATCGGAGGCCTATATATTAATTTTATCGCATTCAAACGTGATAACAACTGCTACTTATCGTAGGAAAAATGTTTTTGGCGATACAAAACAGTAGACACACTCCCTTTAACCCTCGCACCGACGGGGGGGGGGGGCGGATATCAACCCCCCCCCCCCCCAGAGGTTTTTTGTGCATAGCGAAAAAAAGGCGGCGCGTAGCGCCGCCAAATTTGGTATAACTATTCACACATCAATTTTACATATAGTGTGTAGGTTTTGACTTCATAGCTTTCAAGGTCAAGTCGTCAGGTCACATTAAATGACCTGACCTCAAATCACTTTTGTGAAGGTTTGTCATCATGCCAAAGCCACAGTGGTTGACCAAACAGTTTGAAACTCACAGAATGTAATCAGGTCATAGGTATCTACAATACCTGTATCTCGGATTTTTGATAACGGTGACCTCAGGTCAGGTCAATTTCGTGTCCTGCCCATTATAAGCCAATGGGGGAAAATTCAAAATATTCTTGTACGCACTAGATCAGTCCAATTGATTCAGAAGCATGTCAAAATAGGTCATTATGGATGGCCCAGGTGTAAATTTTGATAAGTGGCCCATGTAAAGGTCATTTGAGGTCACCCCAGGTCACCAATAGTTTGTTGCCAATAACTTTTGATAGATGAGATAGAAACGCCAAAATGGCACCAATGCGTTTGTCTCATCAAGTCGCATCGACTGATATGCAATATGACCTACTTGGGTCACCATGTGACCTTGACCTGAGGTCAAATTTTGAAATTGACCTTCCAAGGTCATTATGTATATGTTTCGTTGCGCCTTGACGAGAGAAACACGATGGTGTCAAAATCAATGCTCTATCATTGATAACGAAAAAGTTATTCGCGAAAAAACATTTCCCGAGAAAACCGCCATTTTGATTTTGATGACCTTTGGAGCCTCAACTATTGAGCTGAGCTCAAATCTGACGACAAAACGTTACTGGAGCGTTTCAAGAGCTATCGATTGCTTTTTTCGGTTTCTTCTTAGCTATCATAATTCCCGAGATATCGAGCGATTTCTGGGAAAATTTGACGAAAACGGGAAAATTTGACCTTGAATGACCTCTGGTGACCCCAACTTTGACCTGACATTAAAATGACCTTTCTAATTTGGATAGAACTTTACGAGAGCTATCTATTGCTTTTTTCCGTTTGTCGATGCGTTGCGTAGTTTCCGAGATTTCTGGGGGGGGGGATATCCGCCCCCCCCCCCCGTCGGTTCTAAGTTGGCTCAGACCCCCGTCGGTGCGAGGGTTAAACCCCACACACTGGTGTGATTTACAGACAGTGCTATTGCTCAGTGTAAATCATACTGTTCTTAACCTATGAATCATTTTGCTCTCCGGGACCGGAGACTGGTTTCACCAAAAATATTATCTATTGGGTTGTAGAGTGAAATCATAAAATATTGACCCATCAAAAGTATCAGATCATGGGTGCCATATGCATCTGAGGTTCCTCATTGGTCAATATTTTATGATTCACTCCACTGAAGTATTCACAATTTTGCTAGACCGGCCTCTGGTCCATATTTATTAGGACCATCCCAAAGGAAAACTCAAACACTGCCTGACTCACTGACAATTATTGAAATTACTCCGAACATATCCTACTATCCCAAACCCAAACTCCTGCGACAATACTCATCAGTATTGCCAGAATGGTGAGTAGGATGAAAACTTCGGATTTGGGCAGTATATCCTATCCAAATATAGGTATTGGTATCTGAGAAAAAATGAAGAATCAAAATTATTCAGCTCACTTATTTCTCCAGTTACCTTCAAATATTTAAGTTATTGAAATAAACATGAAAATAGAATATGCATAAACTGAGTCACTCATGTTTACAAGCAACCTCCTCCAAAAAAAACTACTTTTCATTACAGAGGAAGTTGGAGGAGGTTTGAGCTAGAGATGCAAAATTGGAGCCCAGCGGCCCAGCGCTGGGCCCAGATTCAGGCCCGGCGGCCAGATTCTGTGGGTCTCAACTCGGTCTGAACTCGATCTTGCTGGGCTCATGCTGGCAGTGTCCCAAAATTCCATTTTTGTTCGGGTGTCAGAGTGGAAAATCCGAGCCAAAAAAGACCATGAGAGTGGAAAATTATGTAGAAAATGGTGCAATATTGATTTGTTTTGAATCTGAAAAGCAGTAGTTTTCGTTGAAATAATGTATTTTTAGTCAATATTTATGTCAGAAACCACAATTCATAATTTGGGAGTGGAAAATTCACTCCTAAATGGGAAGTGAGAGTGGAAAATTATTCACATTTGGGTGTCATTTCCCACCCAAATTGACAAATTTTGGGACGCTGCATGCTGGGCTCAGCACAGACAACCTAGTGTTGAAGGGATACACTGCTGGGCTTGGTGCTGGGCTTTTATAGCTCCAGGATAATAGCTGGGCTTTTTGCTGGGCTTACCAACAGATGTGCTGGGCCTGTGCCAGTGCTGGCCCCTGACTTTCGGATCTTTTTGAGCCTCGACTCAGGCTTTGCCCGCTTCAGAGGAGCTTCAATGAGGTTTGGAGGAGCCATGGAAACACTTTGAGGAGGTTGGAAGAGCTTTGAGGAGGCTGGAGGAGTGACAAGAAGAGGCCCATAGTGTCAATAGCATGTTAAGTCTGAAGACAGAGACAGTTAGAGAAGCAGACTTTCAACATTGCATTGATGACTGTCATTTCAATTTTCAACCATGTGAAAGTGATATTAACATTGTTAGAAAGTGTAGCCCAGCCAGAAAATAAAAACAAGATTGCTAAAACTAAAAATAGCTGAAGTACAAATATTGTAATACTCATATAGGCACATAATTGAAGTCCACTTAATCTAACTTTGACACGGTCTAAACATTTGGTAATCATAAAGCAGGCATCACAGGAGTTTCCATATATATATCTAACCTATTAACCTAACCGAACCTAACCGAACCTAACCGAACCCAACCTACAACCTACAACCTACAACCATGTTAGAGACTTCTACGCTGCAACATATGGAAGCTCCTGTGACGCCTGCTTTATGATTACCCAACATTCTATGGAAGATGCATAGGCAATACTGACACACTTAATTGCCAATAGCATGTCAAGTTTTCAATAAGAGCAAGTTAAAAATTATAACATTGTTTACCCTACCTCACAGATGCCAACAAATGTAGGTAGGTACTAGGTAGGGTAAACTGCCTTAAAGGGAAGTGTCGACCTTGAAAGAATGACAGCCTCTGACAGACCGGGCGGGATGCTCAGGTGTTGGCACCGCTGCCAAGGGATCCAATGTCAGAGGGCATCTTAGATAACCAGTGCACCTGGCAAAACACTCAACACCGACCATCTGGCAAAAACCTGCCAATTCAAAACAAACTCTTCTCTAGAGGTGTCTAGGTAGCATTTTGGTACAAATGAGGCTTATATCATGTGGTTACTAATTACTATAGTCAAGATACAATTCTGCTATCTCAGATCAAAACCCCATGTTAAAGGTGGACTATTCCCTTTAACTCTGAATCTATTCTATCACTGAACGTCTTCAAACTACACATGATGCAGACAATAGTTACTGACATGGGCTCAGTGGGAATCAAGCGATTCACCTCACCTATTTTTTGTTACTCATTCCCGTTATTATAGATGTCATTATTTGATAGAGAATTTCCTTAATAGTATGTATGCATTCACACAGCATAACATAAAACCTAGACAAATTAAAAACAAGATTATTTTAAAAACTAACCAGAGATAACAACGCAGACCAGCACGTTTCCGGCGCAACTGACAACTGAAGAATGAATGGCCTTGATTGAATGTAAACAAATTGTGGCGATGTGAATTGTATCCTTTATGACATCATAAGTGTTTTTTTCATTTTTTAGGATTAGCTGGGTGATAGATTTGAATGCTTGCTCCGCTCGCTGCGTGACATTGGGTCGACTTATCTTTTTTAAACTTGACGAGAACGCTGCGCTATGCTCGGGGCGCTTTCATGTGAACGTGATGGAGATTGGGTCAGCCTCCTAATATTTAAAAAATCTGGTAATCAGCACTTGTGACGTCATTTGTATAAACTTGCCAATCGCCATCCAAGATCAAAAGCTGACTTCCAAACCTTGTGTATGATAAACAACTGCCACTGTTGTCGTCAGAAGTTGGAAGCTCCGGTGAGTTTCTTAAATATTTGTATTTTAAGTGTTTCTTGTTGTTAGATTGTGATGGGTGCATGCATATATGCTATTTAGGCTATTCTCTATCGAATGACACCTAAATTAGTGGGAAGCATCTATTATTTGTGCGGTGAATCGCTTGATTATCACCATGGGCTCCGCTACAGGGGGACGTGTTCCCCTTAAAGGGAGTGTGTTTACTGTTTTGTATTGCCAAAAGCATTTTTCCTACGACAAGTAGCAGTTGTTATCACGTTTTAATGCGATAAAATTCATATATAAGCCTCCGATAATTGCAATTTCGCTTTAATTGTTTCGACTTACTTCGGTATAAATATCGATGAAGTTATTTTCACTATGGTGAAGGCGAACACGAAACGAAATTGGCGCACGTAAGACAATCAGCAATACGGTTATTATATACACACAGTCGAAGCAGAACCGGGGCTCTGTTCGAAAGCTGCTATCAGCGCTCACGAGCTGTTTTGTCAAAATGTGATTGGTTTACGCTATCAATACGTTGGCAAGTTTGCATCAAATTCTAGTGGTGGATGTAGGCTGGGGGAAACCCGGTAACTTTGGTCTTACAGCCCTCTGCTGGTATAAACAGAATATCTCAGCAACTAGGGTTATACTGGAGAAATTCAGATATGGATTAATTCAGAAAAATCTGCTCTACAATCCCATGTGCCTAACTCCATATGGCCGATGTGAGTAGACACACTCCCTTTAACTTTTTGGATTTTTAACATTACGCCTATGGCCGTTGCATGGAAAGAATTGACTTCAGAAGGCCTCCATCCCCCCACCCCAACTTTTAGAGCGTGGTGCACCCTTGAATACTGATCACTGATGTGGAACATCATGAGCAGCATTAAAATGTTTGGTGATGCGACATGTTAGGCATTAAGGCAATTAACCCCACCCTACATTGAAGTGCCACTGTTCTGTTAAATAAACAAATGCTTGAGATATCACTGTATGACTGCACATGGCAAAGCCCATTTACAGAGGTAGCTAAAGGCTAAAGGTAGGTATATACCCCTGGCCCTTGGGAGTTAGGCTTTCCTACCTATACTTGTATGTTATAATTTAGGAACCAACTTGGTGGCAAACAGACCAAACAGCACAGCTCAATCAAGCTAGAGGTTTTCTTCATTTCAGGCATTTGCCATTCTGATTCAGTTCAAGTTTTACACACCAATCGAAAATGTTTATTGCGAGTCAAGACAGAAATGTCATAGTTAACATCAATTGAACAGCACTAAACACTAAACAGCAATTTAAAGGTATCTACTTACCATTCAAACGGATATCAGCGCATCCTGATCCCGACCGCAACCAAGAGCGAGAAGCTGAATTGCTCATGGCGGCCGCGCTTGCAACATTTTCCCGCGCGAATTCCCAAAAAGGACTCCAAGGACACCCTGCGTCATTCTTTGATAACCATCTAGGGTCTCACTTACATCCGGGAACTTTGTGACGTATGGATTCTCTGCCGACACCGTTTAAAAGTCTCGTGTTAAGCGTAAAGAGTCTCGATGAGTCCTTTGGTCCGTCCTTTTGCGTCTCGAATACCCTTTTAATATTTTGGCGAGAATCCACACGCTTCTCTCATTCTTTAAAAGGTATTTTGTGAGACCCTTTGAGAAAAAGGTCTCCAGGGCTGTTGTGAGTGTACGGCCTCGCTGCCGAACTTTCAAGTTTCATCAGAAAGTTAGTCTGCCACATTCATCAATTATTCTACTCCATTTGGTACGAAACTGATTTAACTTGTTTTTATTTCGAGCGATTATCGATTCTGCCTGTGCACACTTTTGTATTACTGCCTTTAAGCTTTGCAGACCCGGTACTTTGGATTCAGGAGCTAGTTTACAACTGACTATGTGCTGCTTGGTCAACAACAGTATGAGATTTACAATGGGGGTTGCTGCCGGGCTACCTAGTATTATTGACTGATAGTCATTTATATTATCTACAAAATTTAGCTTTTGCTGCACAATATTTAATATTGAATCTCAGAATGTTTTGACATCTTCGCAGTCAAAGAAAAAATGTTTCATGTCATCTACTTCAAAGCATTTGAGGCACAGCGGACTTCCTATAACGCCTCTGGTGCACAAATAACGGCGCGTATGAATGTACCTATTTATTATTCTGTAGTGTAAAGATTGCAAACGCGTTGAAACTGTACACTTGTACGGTATCTCATATATGTTCCGCCAGCTGTGCGGACGGACGCCGTAATGCGCCCACCTAACAGTTGCTGCCGGTATTCGAAGTTCCGACAGTATCTCATAAATGTGACGATTTCGCAACAACTCTATTGGTATAAACTTATCGTCTATCTTGACAAATATTTCCGTTCTGTCACGGTGGCTAAGTTTCCCGCTTGTGCTATGACGCACTATACCCTTCCACGCAGCTGGTATAGCGGATATTATACCTTCGATTGCCAGAAAGGATGTTCCTAGCGGCGGAAATTTATGTTTGATTTCATTGCTATTCATAATATTTCCCTGTTGATTAATAAGGTCGTCAATAACTTGAATGCCCTTCAGGTACATGTCTTTAATAAATACTGGCTTCTTACCTATCCTTATCACATCATTGTGCCACAGGCTTTGTAGTCTAACTGAAAATGTATTATCGGCATGACTATAACACATTTTCTGAAAACTAGCTATTGTTTCCTTGTAGAATGCAGGTATTTTCAACCCTTTCAAGAATATATTGCATTTTTTAATTCTTATCAAATCTGTCAAATCAAATTCCCCTAATCTCAATTGTAATACTATTCTCCAAGTCGCCTCGGCATCTTTAACCATGCGTTTGATCCAGTTCAATTGTAGTGCCAAGATGAACCGCTCCACGTTAACTGCATTTAGCCCACCGTTCTGTACACTTTGGCATAGTGTGCCTTTGGCAACTTTGGGTGGCCTGCCTCTCCAGATAAACTTCATTATATGACTTTGTATCTCTCTCAGATCTACCTTTGCAATCGAGAGGCATGACGCTACGAACACTAGCTGCGAAATTAACAACGCTTTAGTTACGACTATTTTTCCTTTTATGGTTAGGCTACGCTGCGTCCATGAGTTAATGGTTGTCTTTACTTTGTTAACCGCGTGCAAAATATTGTCGTCATCACAGGACTCCGTTGCGCTAAACCATATTCCTAATATCTTAACTTTTCTTCCGGCTTCAATGTCGCATACTGAGTCAGTCCTTAGATTATTGTCGCCCAACCACATAATACTACACTTTTGCATATTTATATCTAGCCCAGATACTAACTTAAAATTGTTTAACATTTCCATCGTCTTCTGAACGGACAACGTATCATTTAGAAACAAAGTCGTGTCATCTGCGTATTGAGTCATTTTTATTTCCTCACCGCTTATACTAATCCCTTTTATATCTGTCGACACCCTAACCTTAATTGCCAGCATTTCAACTGTCAAATTAAACAGTAATCCGCTGAGCGGTGAGCCTTGGAAAGTTCCCCTGGAGCATGGAAACCAACTTGACGTAAAACCATTGTTATTAATAGTCAGAACTGTATTGTTATACAGTAGTTGAATCCATGAGATAACGTTTGGTCCAAAATTGAACGATTCTAAGGCGTACATAATGAAATCGTGTTCCAGAGAATCAAATGCATTCCTATAATCTATCGCCAACAAAATACCTCCGATATTATCGATCCTACAGTATTCAATAATGTCAGCTATCAATATAATGTTCTCACCTATAAATCTACCTTTCATGAATCCAGTTTGACTTCTGTGAATTAATTTATCGATTACTTTTCCCAGCCTATTGGCAATAACTTTAGCTGCTATTTTGTAGACCACGTCCAGGAGGCAGATGGGTCTTTTGTTTTTTAGTAACATCTGATTACCTTTCTTGGGAATGAGAGTTAGGACACCTCTTCTATGAGATATAAATAATTGACCTTTTTCCCTAGCGCAATTAAAATAATCAACAATGATATCGCCTACGTCCTCCCAAAAAATGGGCAAAGAACTCTGCTGTAAACCCGGATATTCCTGCAGTCCTGTTCCGTGCCATTGTACTAATCGCTACTTTACACTCCTGTTTTGTCATTGGACCCTCACAACTGAACTTCTCCTCCTCTGAAAGCCGTGGTGCGTTTTCATCTAGAGCAAAGCTATCAAAGGACCGACCTGTCCTCTGTTTCGAAGAATACAGTGACTCATAGTATGCAACACATGCATCAAGAATTGGCTTGTTACCCCGTATAAGCTCACTATTGTCAGTTTGTATAGTAGTTATAGTTTTTTGTGCTGCCCTTGTTTTAGCCAATCTTAAGAAGTAACTAGTAGACTTTTCCCCTTCCTCTAGCCATATTGCATGAGACCTTAATATCGCTCCCCGTCCCCGCTTTTCTTTAATATCATCTAGTTTCTGCTTAACGCTCTCGTACTCAGATATTTCTACACGGGAAGGATCATTCGCAATTATTGACTCTAAATCATTTGCTTTTTTATACAGTAAGTTTTCGTCCTTGCGTAGCTTTTGCGCGAGTTCCTTGCTTCTCCTGATGGTCTTAACCCGAATGTTACTAAGCAGCATTTCTACCTTTGCACCCTTGCTGTTTCCTGCGTAAGCACCGTTACCAAGCTTTGCTTCTCTCATTTCTGCTCGGATTTCATTTACATGTGCGTCATCATCAATGAGCGAGTTATTGTACATCCATGTACCTGGACCACGGGGCTGATGGCTGATCTGCATATCAATGGTGACAGCGCTGTGGTCACTCATAATACCGGTATCTATTTTAGTGTTTACAACATTATTATACAATAAATTACTACTAGCGAAAATATAATCTATGCGAGATTGCTGTAGTGGATTGATTCTACGCCATGTGTACGATCGAGTTGTAGGGTGCTGAAGACGCCACGAATCATCCAATGAAAACTCATTTAATATATATTTTAACTTCGCGCTCGCTCTGGTACCATTAAAGCTATTGTTGTCACTATCTAGTCTTCCAAGTTTTATGTTGAAATCTCCGGCAATGAAAGTATTGTGATTTGCGTAACATGTAAGCACTTCTCGGATGTGGTCTAAAAATTTACATTTTTCAGTTTGGTTATCAATGGCCGGTCCATAAACTCCCATCAGTAATATATAGTCCGAATTTCCGTTTACCTCTACCTTCACGCACGCAATCCGTCCGCTTTCGTCAGTGTTAACGACGCTAGTGCTGTGTGAAAAGCTCCGAGGGAATAAGATCGCTACACCTCCTTGTCCAGTTTCCGTACCATGTGAGAAATGAACTGTCCCCGACCATTCACTTCTCCAACTATGCTCTAAATTTGGTCTCGAATGCGTTTCCTGCAGTATTATAATGCTCTCTTTATATTTAACCCGCATGTGCCTGAATATTGATCGCCTCTTCACACGATTCCTCAGTCCGCGCGAATTAAACGACACAATCGATAATCGCTCAAGCATACCTGTCATTTCCACCATTCTTCCGAATATTGATCACGAATGCGGCATTCCCCACTCACGTAAATCATCATGTGTCTCGACAGAATTCGGAAGAAACATATGCAGCGAGACCGTAGATAACCGTGGCATGCCTCATTAAACAAAACCCGTTCTTCTGCTACACATGGCACTCGTGATATCTTACCCCGCCCCTTAACCCTAACAGCGCATGAACGTCGCCTCCTCATCATACCCCACACACGACGCACCTGCACTGGTGAGCCCCGGGTGGCGACAACGACCTATGCGTTATCTAAGCTACTGACACATTTTGCATGGGTATCACATTATGCTACACACTATACACTGTGACTATCACTACGGTCAAAACTACTTCACTGACTTCACATGAACCACATTTGATCACCACCTACGCTGATACGTATCAAACTAACGCATGCCACCACAAAAGTGCCTCGAACGATAGGCTCCCTCAGAAATTTATCTCGACTGAATGCACACTCACATTTAATTACGTACCGTGCCGATCCGGCGTTCACTGTTCAGGTCAAGCTCACCTCTAACCGGAGTCACCTCGTCCAGATCCACACACCGACGCCGCTCGGGTGCGCGTCGCGACGGGAGTGGCGGCGCAGTCCGGAGCCAGCCGGGCCGCAGCAGACTCCTCGGGCGGCATCTCCCGCTCGGCAGGCCGGGCAGCCGCAGCCCTCGGCCCATCAGCCCCAACCACATCCGACGCACCCGACGCAACACCCGACACAGAGACCGCCGCACCATGCACGGTAGGAGGCATCGCCAGCCCCTGCTTATCAGTCCTCTCCAAACCGGCGACGACGGCTCCCCCCGCAGCCGGCGGCGGAGGCATCCGGGCGGCGGAACAGGCCGCCGCCGGCGCCCCGCCAGCCGGACCGACGAGCGGCGATCTCGATGACGCGGCACCAGAGATCGGGCGCCGCGCGGGGCGCGCCTGCGGCGGAAAGCGACGCCCGCCCAGGATCCGGCGCAGCGCGCCCCCGTCAGGCGCCCTTATGTTGGCACCACCTTTCTCAGCACGGCACCAGACGAGCCCGCGCCGGCTGAAAACGGATGCTATCAGCCCACCGTTCTCAGGACGTCTGGCGCGCAGAAGTTCTTCATACAGGATACGGTTGCTCGGCGTCAACGATTCCGAAATGTACAGAGGCGTCAGACGGCGGCTGTCTTGTCTGGGGTTCCCTCCGTGGAAACGAGCTAGGTTGAACCGAGCATCGTACACTCTGTCCCGTACCTGCCTTTTAACAAACTTACAAATGACTTTATTGACATTTTGTAATTTGTGTGCGGCATGCACATCGGCCGTCGTCATGTTCAGATCGGGAATGCTCTCGTTTAGCACGTTTACGACCATCCGTTCGATGTCATCATTACGGGCATGTCTGGCAAAGTCCTCGCAGGTAAGAATGAGTGAGGACAGTCGACCGTTTAAATCGATGTCCTCAAGCCGCTCTTGTAGCTCCTCATTCACCTTAGACTGCTGCTGTAGCTGATCTGAGAGATGACATATCGTCTCATCCTTGTCCATGCATTCGCCTTCGATAATGCCAATCCTTCTCTCGAGTCCCTCCAGTTTCATTTCTAGAGACTTCATCAACTTTTCGTTCCCTTGTTCAATGAGCTGCTTTATGGCGGCCAGGGTGGAGACGTCCAGCTGGACGGGCTGTGGCGCCGGCGCTGGCACGGCGCCAAGCCGTCCCGCCCCTCCCGGCGCTCGCGCTGGGTCACCTGGTGACCTTGACCTTGAACGCCAGGCGGCCTGCTTCTTGGCTTTGCTTCCCGCTGCTTTGCGCACCATCTCCGATATCGAAGATTGTCTTTTCCGACCCTCGAACGTGCCACTGGCGCTTTCTGATCCGGAGGCCAGGCAGTCGGTGAATGCCGGCTCGTCACCAATCTCAGAGCCCATGGCACACAGTCAGTCCTCCCTCGGTGCCTGGTACTGCGGAACACTGTCGCCGCCAGACACAGGGATCTCAGTCGCACTAACCCAAAAAAAAAACACTGTGGGTTCCGATCAATGTGTGCACTACATACCGTGACACGAACCGTGTCGCCGAGCTGCACTGTTCTGGCTCCCACCCGGACGCTCGGACGCGCACCCCTCACTCGGCCATACCCACGCGGAGCTCGCGGCTGAGCGTCCTGACCCGACCGAGGTCACGCGCCGACTGTGGTAATTATTTATTCGTATCTGGTCAAAAGAAGTCCACAAAATTTATTAAAAAAATGACATGAATTCCTTACACTTAGGGCGCCATCACTCAAATATAGAGATATTTCCTTCAAATTTGGTTTGAGTATTGTCCATACTCAGTTCTCTCACATATATTCCGGATTTTTTAACATCTTTGAAAATTTAGTTTAATATTATTTTTAAAAAAAACAGTTTTTGTTCATTTTGGGGGTCAAAACCCAAAATTTTGAAAATCCGAGATATCCATTTGAAATAAAATGACATTTTATATCTTTACTTAATTGAGTTTGTAATTTGCTTCAAAACTCTGTTTCCTACGATTTTTCAAACATTTATCGTTTTTCCACCAACATGACGTCATCAAAACATCAGTATTTCCCCAATTTCTCAACCAATTTCAATGACATTTTACAGCGTACGTATAATTGCTATATACTTAGCTACTGAAAATTTCAGCAAGATGCGTTGCATGTCGAAAAGTTATGCAAGAAAAACCTCAGGGGGAGGGGTCGTTTTACGTCAGGACTCTGACTCAGAGAGTATGCATATAGTTTTGATAAACAATAATAATGTACGGCCTTCTGTCCTGAATCGGCGCGATATAAGGCCATTTGTGACAATATAAAAATAAATTGTATCAAAAAATATAATCAAATCGTGTTTGGAAAAATTTCCAAGGTGAACTATTTCCTTTAACTCGGCATTGGCTGGGGTCTCAGCCGAACGCCATTAGCTGGCGGGGGGAGGGGGTTTCGCCCCCCCCCCTTCGGGGGGGGGGCGAAAAAAACGAAAAGCGAAATATTCCGAACCAATAACCGCAGCGAGACGCGCAAGGCGGCAATCGAAAACTCGCAATGAGATGCATCCAAAGCATACACATTTGACTTCAAAATAAGGTCATGTGTCAGGTCATGGTCAGGTCAAAGGTAAAAATTTAGATATTTGAGTTTGTTGCCCTTCTTTCCATCCAAAGCCTTATATTTCGACTATAATCGCACAAAGTTCTCTCAAAGGTATAATACATATCCCGCATAAGCAAAAGTGAAATTGTAAGCAAAGGTGAAGATCAAGGTCGGGCCACAAAAGGTCACAGGTCTACGAAAGTCATGTGACACATGTTGTATGGGTTATTTTGCACATAGAATTCGATGGTAGCAGTCATTTTCACAACCTGACACCATATAAGGTCAAGGTCAGGTCAAATAAGGTCAAAATTTGAAATTGTTAAATCTAAATAGAAAAGACATGTATCTAATAGTTCATTTTGTTCACTGAGACCCGTTTTATCTCAGAAATACAGTGCTGACATTTATTTGTTTGTATCTGGTCACTAAAAGCTAAAAAAAAGAAATTGAAAATATGACGTCATGAGTTACTCATACGTAGGGAGCGATAAGTCAATCAAAAATAAAGATATTGTTTTTAAATTTGGTTTGGGCATTGTCCACATGTGGTTCATCAACATATCTTCCGGTTTTTTGAAAATGTTTTTAAATGTTAATTTTGAGGGAATTTTGTATTGCTTTCTTGATTTTGTTTTTTGGGTCAAAACCAAGCTTTTCACAACTCCGAGATTGCCATTTTGTAGCCCTTGCCATTTGCTATCTTTTGGCGTTTTTCGATTACATTATGCTTCCAATATGGGATGTGGAAGGCTTGCTAAAGTTTAGCTGATTTTTGTGTCAAACTCATGTGTGGTGACGTCACTAAATTCGTTATATTTCGAGAGAGAGAAAAAAACATCGACGAAATTTCTTCATTTTTTCACAGAAGATGTATGGAGATGTAGGAGAAGGTACCTGAAGTTTCACGTCGAGAGCGCTATTCGTTTTTAAGCTATTGCGAAAGTTCGTCGGGGGGGGGGGGCGAAACCCTCCAACCAATGGCGGGTTAAGTGTCAATGGGGCTGCTTGAATTGCATTAGGTGAGCTGTGTTGAATATCATTGAAAGAAATGGATACATAACAACTTCAAATTCAATCAATCGAGAGAAAAAAACTTCCGTTTTCATGAAGTTTTATCCTAAGATCATTGTTGTTGCACGATCAGTGCAGGGAACGCACGGGGGGGGGGCATACTTGTATTTAATGCCCCACCCTTCACCCCCGATTCCTGTGGAGGGGGATTTGGGTCCCCAGGGGGGAGGGGGACCCATTGATGCCCCCCCCCCTGGATCCGCCAGTGGACCGGCTCAAGTGCAACTTTTCGATACAACCGACACACAGTCCAGACCGACACAGGAGTACGCTGATGTAGGTAACCCAGTCCAGCATCGAATATTTCGGTTTTTGCGGGGTAAAAGCGACACATTTATATTAAAGGGAATGTTTCACCTTCGTATTGGTTTTGAACTGAGATAGCCATTATCTTTGGCCGTTATTGAAATGTCGAAAATACTAAGGTCATTTTCACCCAAACTTAGCCGTTTTTAAGCAATATAATTTTTCATTTGCGAAATAGGGTCTAGGCTAGTGCCGCCGCTGATTAGCTGACAGCCACTTTGTCAGCCAATCCCACTTTCTCAGCCAATCAGCGGCGGTATATGGCTGAATAATGCCGTCATCATCCCAAATTTAAAACCTTAATTTGTATAAAGTTAAGTGACTTTTCAAGACATAACAAATATCATTATCGTTTTCAGCAGCACTTACTTCATATTTTGTATTACAACCAACGTATATTTGACAACTTTCAGAAAGGTGAAACATTCCCTTTAACCCTATTTGTAACAGGCTCCTGGCTACCCTATTTGTAACAGGGGTGGCGGATTCCGCCCCCCCCCCCCTCCCCGGAGATCTCGAGATCTACCCGTCCGATTTTCAAAAATGAAACGGCGTTTAGTTCCCCTCAACCGATCTACATTTATAAAAAGTAAAAAATCATTTTTTTATAGGGGGCAACAGGGGGGGGGGGGGGACTACCAATTGTAGTGGTATATGTGATCCAACACAGCTGTCATGGGTATTAACCAATTTTAGCAACAACAAATGGGAATCGATAGAGATTGAATTAGAGATTGATGTGTGGCGATCAATTTTGAAAATTCAAAAATCATAGGCGTGTGCAGGTCACTCAATATGGGGTGAAGTAAATGCGGAATAAAACTATTTTTTATGTTTTTTTTTAATAAATGAAATGGTATGTTATTGTGACATTAGAAGAAAAGAAAAACAGTTATATATCATATTGTTTGCCATAGGAGGTACCAGGTTAGTGAAAAAGGGAGGTAAAATAGGGGGAAAATATTAACCGCATGCATGTTGCTACCCATCACTATAAATAAGTTACTGATCGTAGATAGTTCCTTTTTGCATATTGTACTTCATCATAGGCGCATCCAGGATCCAAACTGGGAAGGCGCAAGACCTTTTGATAAGTATATTATCCGCTATTATGATACTAACTAGTCAACAGTGACTATTTCACTTACAACTTCAATTCACATTGCTTACCCCCCCCCCCCCCCCCCCCCCCCTCGCTTCCAATTCCTTCTGGATCATGTTAATAAGCGAGTCCCTACCTGGACTCGCTTATTATCTCATAATCGTTCGTAGAGTACCATGTGGTGCGTGTTTCATTCGAAAACTGCAGTATGTTATGTCATTGTAGGCCCATGCTTCTTAGTTTCCTTGCCCCCCCCCCCTTTCTTCAATTCCTGAGCGCGCCTCTGCAAAAAAAAATGTATTCCCTCTCCTGGCCTCATATGTGCATATATCATTATAAGTTAACCGTCTATTGCGCCGTAATCGCTGGCATATCGTCATCACCATGCAAGTAACCCCCCCTTTTCATTGGCCTGAGCACGCCCCTGCAACTCTATATGTAATTAATTATTAAAATAATGGAAGGAAACGCTATCTTTTACATCTTGATAGCTATAAATGCTCCTTACATCGCTCTATTGGCTTCATGCCAAGCATTGAATACTTCCTGGAACCCCCCCCCCCCCCCTTCAAGCCCCTGAAACCGCCTCTGCCATGCAATTTTTATGATATTTCATTAACATCAACTAATTTGCACTTGTTGCAATCACCGTAAACCGATGTAACTCCTTCATACTTGAGACAGTTAGGAAGAAACCGTGAAGATCGCATTTCCGTATTATCGCCAAATGTCGCTGCCGAACCCTCCCAAAACCATGCCTTGGAACCGCCTGTGTTCAGGTTAAGAACTCAAATTTTTGACTCCAAATGCGGAATTCAATTCTAGGAAAAATCCCAAAATTGCATGAGCCTGCTCCCAGCCGTTCTGGAGATATCTGCGAAAACATGAGGGGGTGGCGGAATCCGCCCCCCCCCCCCCTGTTACAAATAGGGTTAAGCAAGTACATTAGCACACGCCGTGCGGGGGGTTATGTCTATACACCCCCCTAAGGTTTTCCGAGGATAGCTGAAAAATGGCTGCGCGCAGCGACGCCGTTTTTTGCACAGCAGTTTGGGCATCAATTATCCGCATTATGTAAAATTCTTGACCTCGGGTCATTTCAAGTCAGGTCACCAGACTAGATCACGTGACCCCACCTCCAAAAAGTTTGCTGTCGAACCACAGTCACAGTTTTTGGATGGTCAGTTTCAAACTTAGATGATTCCATAAGGTAATATATATATAAAATTTGGATATTTTGGATTTTGTATATCAGTGACCTAACGTCGGGTCAATTTCGTGACCTCCCCATTATAAGTCAATGGGGAAATATGCAAATGCTTCCTATTCCGTGGATACGCAAGATAACATTCCAATTCCTTCTGGATCATGTTATCATAGGACATTCTTGATGACTTAGGTGCACGTTTTGTTCAGTGATCCCTGTAGAGTCAGCCTAGGTCATCCGAGGTCACCAACACTTGTGTGTCAATAACTCTTGACAGAATGAATGAAAATAAGTGAAACCGGCACCAATGTGTTTGTCTCGTCCAGACACGTCTTCCAATATGCAACATGATCTACTTGAGTCACCACTTGACCTTGACCTGAGGTCA
>JAXIVJ010014282.1:0-10000 GCA_036785665.1 Chirona hameri | reverse complement strand
GAAGCTCCACTGCAGATAACTCCGTGGGATCATCCCCGGAGCTGCTGTCCTCAAAGACCACGAGTTGACGCTGCTTGGGTCTCGGATCACAGAGGCCGCAGCTGAACTGACGATGAAAAAGCAAGAAGGAGCAACTGGAGCTAATGTTTGAGCGGCTTCAGTACCTGGACGCCCACTCAGCCTTCTTCCTCTTAAGAAACAGCCTGTGGCTACCAAAGCTCCAGTACCTGCTGAGAGCTGGGCCCCTCTATCGCCAGCCAGAAATTCTACAGCCACTGGACGACTCACTCAAGTCGGCGCTCATCGCCATAGCCAACGTGAGATTCGATGATGGTAGTTGGAACCAAGCCGTCCTGCCAACAAGATACGGAGGCCTCGGGCTCCGCCGCTTAGTGGATGTAGCTCTGCCCAGCTACGTGGCTTCTCTACACTCCTGCCATCAGCTCATCTCCTCCATGCTGCCTGCACACCTAAGTCCCAGTGTTGTGCGTGAGTGTGCGGTGGCAGTTGAGGACTGGCAAGCTGTGACCGGCGACTCAGAAGTACCAAAAGGGGACGCCAAACGCCAACAGCGGACGTGGAACTCCACCATCGCTGAGCGTCGTCGAGACTCCATGCTCTCGGAGGCGAATCGGCTCGTCCGAACACGACTGCTAAGCGCTGGCTCACCTGAGAGTGGCGCCTGGATGCACGGCCATACCATCAGCCAACCTCGGCACACTATTGGACAACGAGACGCTGCGCATCACTATAGCGTTGAGAATTGGAGCAGACGTGTGCAATCCTCATCGATGTAGATGCGGTGCCCCCGTGGACAGCAAGGGCTATCACGCCTTGACATGCCGCCTCAGTGCTGGAAGACATCCCCGACACACAGCACTGAACGACATCGTAAGGCGTGCCCTGCTGTCCGCTGGGATCCCGTCCATCCTGGAGCCGACCGGAATGGACCGAGGCGATGGCAAGAGGCCTGATGGAATGACGGTCTACCCGTACTCAAGAGGGATCAGCCTACTATGGGACGCTACCTGCGTCAATACGTATGCTGAATCTCACATTCCTTCCAACGCCGCATCTGCCGGAGCTGCCGCAAGGGACGCTGAACAAAAGAAGTGCCGAAAGTACGCGGGTTTCACGTATCGCTTCCAGTTTGAGCCAGTAGCCTTTGAAACTGGTGGTACTTGCGGCCCCACTACTAAGGAATTTATCAAGCAACTTGGGGCACGGATTGTCACCGTCTCGGGCGAACGCTGAGAGACTGCCTGGCTGTGGCAACGGTTCTCCATCGCCATCACACGGGGAAACGCCACATCAGTGCTCGCCACAGCTGGAGGCCAGTCAGCATCAGTTGCCTTGTCTAACGCCAAGGCAACGTCTATCGGTCAACACTACTATCCACTTTACCAGCAGCAGACGAAGCAGCAACACATGGAGAAGCAACAGGGAGAGAAACAGATGTATGTCTCGAAGGGCCGGCCGCCGCAGCCGCCGACCGTCATGGCCAGCCTGCTGGTATCGTCAGCCTGGACAGACCCTTCCCCCAGTCCCGGCCTGAGCCGCCCGCCGAAGAAACGTCCGTCCCGCTCCCGCTCTCACCGGCCTCAGAGGCGGCGGTACCGGGCGGCATGGCGGACCAGCGGCGCCGGGGCCTCGTTAACCTCGGCAACACCTGCTTCATGAACGCCGTCCTACAGGCGCTGTTCCACTCTGACCAGCTGTGCAGTGAGGTGTTGGCGACCCGGCCGTCTCCCTCCCTCCCAGCCTTGGAATTTGGGCCATTTTCTGGACTTTTTGGGTCCAAAGATTTTTGCTCTCTTCATATTTGTTCAGGAAATGTGCTCTCTTTTCACCTGATCTTACCGACATTGTGGTAAAATATAATTAAATTTTCCTCACAAGTATTTAATATCTATTACAAATCAGGATTTTTTACTTTCCAAGTAAAATAATTAAAACAAAAATGAAAATCTTAACTTGCCTGACAATACAATTTTACTCTTCACCTATGGATTTTTACTCTCCAGGACCAGGTCATGAAATGAAAAATCCAACACTGCTCCCGACCCCACCTGGCTGCCCTGCAGCGGGTGTTCGCCTTCTTGGCCTTCTCGGAGCGGCCCGCCTACAGCCCGGCCGAGTTCCAGCGGGCCGCCCTGCCGCCTTGGTTCGAGTGGGGACGCCCGCACGACTGCTCGGAGTTCCTCAGGTACCTGCTGGATGCGATACACGAGGAGGAGCGAGCCCCTGCATCACCCGCCGTACCGTCCGCTCCGGTCACCGTCCCGCTGCCGGCCCGGTCTGCCGCCGCTCCCCGCGCCAAGGACGACACTAGCGTGCCGGGTCTGGCGGCGGCGGCGGGCCGGCCGCGGCCCCGGCGCCGGCACCGCTCCTGCGACACCGGCCCGGCTCCCGGCGGACCACCGCTGGTGCCGCTCTCGGACCTGGTTAGCGATGATGTGGTGATGGTCGAGGTCGATGGAGGTAGTCTGGC
This sequence comes from Chirona hameri, assembly GCA_036785665.1. Taxonomy (NCBI): domain Eukaryota; kingdom Metazoa; phylum Arthropoda; class Thecostraca; order Balanomorpha; family Balanidae; genus Chirona; species Chirona hameri. The sequence continues at coordinate 7,509 of JAXIVJ010014282.1, read as the reverse complement.
AGGTGGCTCCGCGGCCGCCGCCGACAGCGCTCAGCCGGCCAGTGCTGACGGCCGTGATGGACGGCTCACCAGCACTGGTGACACTGGTAAAATGGGGACTGATCCTGAAAGGGAGGGTCGAATTATTGGCAGTGTTGGTGTTGAGACTGGTGATGATAGTCATGAGCCGAGGACTGGTGACATTGGTGATGCCGGTACTGCGGACGGCGGGGTTGAGGAGCCGCCTGGGGAGCCTGCCGAGCCGGCCGCCGGTCTGGTACCGTCGGTTGCTGACCGGCCGCGCCGAGACCACCTACACGTGCTGCACGTGCGGCTCCGTGTCGCGCCACGTGGACTGCGTGACGGACCCGCACCTGGCGCTGCCTGAGGCGCTCACCAGGCCGCTGACAGCGGTGGCCACGGCTGCCGGGGCCGGCGGCGCCGACAGTTCGCCGGTGTTCGGACCTGAGTTGCCGCCCGATTGCTGGAAAGGGCCCTCGACAGACCCCAGGCAAAAGCCAGAGACCCAGACCGAGAAGCAAGTGGACGTCCAACCGGCAGAGGTGGCTGAAGGTCAGGAACAGCAGCGCGGTCCAGATCCGGGTTCTTGGTCGAGTCCTGAGTCCCAGTCAGGAATGGATGCCAAGCCGGAATCACAAGCAAGCATCCCCACGGCACCTCAGTTCGGACCTGAACCGGCACCGCAGTTTGGTCCGGAACCAGTGCCTCAGTTTGGTCCGGAACCAGTGCCTCAGATCGGACCAACCCCGGATCCTGAAGAGACACTTGATGTGCAGCCTACGACGAACATGACAGTGTCGGATCTGCTGCGGCTGTACCTGGCTCCGGAGCGTCTCTGCGGCGAGAACCAGTACCACTGCGCCAGGTGCGCCTGCTTGCAGGACGCCGACCGCCAGCTGCGTCTGCTGACACCACCGCCGCACCTGGTCGTCTCGCTGGTACGGTTTGAGTTCGACCGGCGGACTGGCGCGCTGCGGAAGGTGCTGGCGCCGGTGGGCCTGACTGAGCGTCTGGCTGTGTCGCTGGACGGCCAGCAGCCCGCCCAGTATAGCCTATATGCAGTCATCGTACACGACGGTCACTCGATGGACGCCGGTCATTACTTTTCGTTTTGCCGCGCGTCCTGCGGTGGCGACGGGGCCGGCCCGGACGGCGTTGACGGCGGCTGGTGGCGGCTGGACGATACCTCAGCGACGCCGGTGACAGCGGCGACCGCGTTTGGCCGACCACGGCAATCTTCTGATGCCGCCTACACACTGCTGTACCGGCTGGCGGGGGCGGCGGCGGCGGGTGGGCGGCCGCCTGCGCTGACGGCGCTGCCCGGCCCGCTGCGGGCTGCCGTGTACCGGCGAGAGCGGCAGAGCTACTCTGGGCAGAGCCGGCCGGTTAACGCGCTGCCGCTGCCTCAGGACGGTGACAGTGGGCAGGACGGACCAAGCTCTAAGCTCTAAGTTGGAACTGTAGCGCATGTGGGGGAGGGTTGATAATTATATGTCGAGTGTTGTTTGCCTTGTTGTGAATGTTGTTACATGTCACTTGATAGGATGCTGTTTATAATGTGTGTTTTTCTTCTTCTTCTTTCTGCGCATCGCTAACTCTTCTCGTTTGTTTGTTTGTTTGTTTATATAAGTATCATTCATTTGACAGCTGTTCAGAATAAGCAACTTTGAAGGTAAATGCAAGAATCTATCAAATTCGCCTATAACATATTGTATGAATATTACTGCCCGTTGGATAAATATCAATGGAAACACCAGAGTAAGTGTGACTGTTCGTGGACAAGAACAGATCAAATGAAAATAAGTCATCTCAAGCCTCCCCCCCCAGTCAAATTTACTTAGACGAGTCCCTGCAGTGGTGAGTGGTGTCAAAGAATGAGCTATAATAACATGTTATTGAAACAATTAGTCCGATCTAATGTGTGTTCTCATAAGAGGAAGCATTTGCATATTTTCCCGTTGACTTATATTGGGGAATGGGGAGGTCACGAGATAGACCTGACCTCAGGTCACCGATACATGAAATTCGTTATAGCATAATTTGTAAGTACTTCTGGTCTAATTAATTCCTTTAAGTTTCACATCGCTCGGCCAAACACTGTGCCTGTGGCTCGACCACAAACCTTGGGGTGGGGTTACTCGACGTGCCCTGGTGACCTCTCCTAAGATGACCCGATATTCAATTTTATTAAATGTGCGTAATTCACGCCCCAACAGCTGTGACAGAAACGGTGCTGCTGAACGCCGCCTCAAAACAGTGGAACATTATCCACTAATAGTGGAGCATGAAGGTTTCTTTCACCATCAAATGATCACGATTACGGCGCCAGTGCGTCAATTTACCGTCTGCTGTTATGTATCACATTGGTCGTATGGTTGTTGCAGCCTAGGTATTGCCTTTGTTGGTGTTGTTTCCGTGGTATTATACATAATTCACATCAGGTGCTGGTCGCGAAAATAAGTTCCCGCTAACTTGGCTAAAATAAGCTCCTCCCACGTTTCGAGCTGCATGACTTACGGTACAGTGCACGACACAGCGGGTCATTTTTATGCACCGCAAGCACTTTTTAGATCCCTGCGGCATGCACTATGCGGCATGCGAACATATGTGCGACAAAATACTAATGACAGCGCCGGTATATTGGTGGAACATTGTGTTGTTGTATGGTACCGGTATGATACTTTCCGGAGATTTTGCAGCTCTAATTCTTATTCGCGAAAAAGCGGCAACTGCCGTCGGAAAAAAAAGTAAATCGGTTGCGCATATGGAAGCGTAGCAGTCTTCGCAAAAGCTGCTGCGCTACCATATGAAGGTCAAAATGTCGGAAGAAAACATACTCCGCTCTGGATGTTTGTGCTGTTAACAGTACTTATAAAGCACGATTTCGAATTAAAAGGAACCAAAATCACTCTTACACCATGTTTGAGCAAATTGGATCAAATCTCAGTCTGGTGTAGTGGTGATATCTACTCAAACGAGCTTAATGGAAGATGTTCCACAATTAGTGGACAATGTCCACTATTTGAAATTGCTATGTAAACGGAGTCCTGCTATTCCCGAAAAATGGGGAGGAGCGTCTCAACCCAACCCCCTCAAACGCCCACCCGCGACACGGCGCGGGTTAATAATGCAAAAGCAAACGAAGTCAGACGAGTTTTGAAACAGCCCTTCAAACCAACGTTTATGGACGTTCTGGATGCGCCAGTGGGGCCAAAGGCTCAATTTGAGCCATCATATTCATTACACAGTGAAATAATAGTAGCAGTTTCATCATTTTGTGAGTCGTTTCATTTTCGGTTCAAAATTGATTTAGTTAGACGAAGATAAAATAGCTGTTGAAATGTTTAATTCCTCAACAATTTATTATTTTAATCAGTGCAGATCCAACATATGCCTTGATATACCTTGAGATGGAAAACGGTATCCCCTGGAATGGAAAATGAGACACCGAAACTAAAAGTAAGTTGTTACCTGGTTGTTATTGCCAGTTACTGTACAAATGATCTCACATAATACGGTTAGACGTAAATCATTGGAATATAATTACCGAGCGGGCGCGAAGCGCCCGTGAGGTTTCTCGTCAACTTACTAGACAAATTTCCATTTGACCCGGCCCGAACCGGCCTGAACCGGCCGTATACAGACGCTTTTCGGCAGCTAATAACTTTGAAACCACTGCTCCGATTGAGATCGGGTTTTCACCATTGGATAGGACCATCAAATAAATGTTGATTTTGGTATGGTGCGTTCTGATAGGAGTGGTACCACAGCGCGTGGCACACGTAAACGTTGAAATGAACAAAAATAATTATTGATCAAAAATGGTATTATTAACCCTAATCCTGCGGGGGCAGATTCTGCCCCCCCCCCCCCGGTGGTTTTTCACTTGCCGCTTCTAAACCGTTAGGACTAGCGTCCTGAAACTTTGTAAATTTTCCCAAAATTGAATGGCGCGTGTTGTGTTAAAATTGTGACAAATCGGTCCAGCAGAGGCGGTTCCAGGCTCCTGTTTTGGGGAGGGTGTTACGAATGCGGTTTTGCGGCGCATACTTCCTTCGTGGTTTGCAGTGCAATAAATGCGCCAGAAACAATTGCAATGCAATATGCATCATAGATACTGGGATTGTACATCTTTGGGAGGCAGAGGCGCACTCAGGATAAAACATTGGAGGCGATACCCACCCTCAAATTAGGTCCAACTTCAAATTAGTAAGATGATAAAACGTTACGCGCATGGTGCCCCCCCCCCCATGTATTTTCCTGGATCCGCTTATGCGCAATAATTAAATTTAACAAATTACAGGCATATAATGCTCACATGTGATGTTCATGTCGTCCCAAACAATCGCGAACAGCACATATTTTTTCTTCTTCATAACCCCCCCCCCCATTTTACACTCCCTGAATACGCCTATGATTTTTATTTTGTTTTTCGTCTTTGATATATTAAAGACCAGCACATTTTAAGTTCAAAAACGTTTGGGCATGAAAATCGGTCGAGCCACATGGCCGCAATGATCTTTCAAAAAACACACACAAAAATCGTATTTTTTGCCCCCTGCCCCCCCCCCCATTTTTTAACAAAACAAAAATGTCGGGGTTCAAAAAGAGAGATCTTGTCATGGCGCATTGAATGGCGTTTCCCCATCGAAATCGACTGAACGGTTCTCGAGATATCTGGGGGGGGGGCAGAATCTGCCCCCCGCAGGTTAACGTAATTTTGGCCGCCCGCAGGGAATAGGGTTAATCTAAGCATTCGTATTGTATACGCTGAAGCATGCAGCGCTCAGGGACGTACTCTCTTTTGGCGGATTCGAGAAAGGAGATAATGAACAATTTAATACAACTTATTTTTTATATTGACATGCATGGAGGCCTGGCATTTTTTATGAGGACTAAAAGACTAAAAGAACTCAAATGACTATGTGTTACTACCAACGTGTGCTCCCGTACCGTTTCATATTTCAAACCTGCTCATCGGTTGATATCGGCTGAACGTCGGCATGAATACATGAGACCCATTCGGCATTGATTACCGGTCGTGTTGACTGTCGGCCAAATGATAGTGTTATCATATCGCTGTGTGCTCACACAGCCCTACATTTGTTTGACGGATTTGCAGTGAAACCGGTTTTCAGTCGAAATTGTCTGTGGAGGGGCCAAGTACACCTTGGAAGGGGGATGAGAACCACCCCAAAAGTATCTAAATGGAACTATGCTTCCAAATAAATGCTGCTAAACAGAAAAAGCAGACAAAGAACAGCACAACTTCGCAAAGGAACTTGCTTCGCCGATATTCCCTCGGTTTCGCCGTGTGATGTGATGCCGCGGTGGGGTTCCTAAGAATTTATCAGAAGTTTGGTTTTCCATGGATCACTGCGGACGAAACCTGGATGTGTTAGGTGCCTATAATCTGGGTCCAGAAACAAGGAGAGGATCCAGAACGGCAAACTAGTTAGTTGGGGGCGAAATCTCAAAAAGTCTGCCACGATTAAAAAAAATCATCGGATTTCACTTCTTTATGGATAAATGGGTGAATTAAAATAAACTTCCTTCTTAAAAGTTGTTTATATTTTCTGAAATGGCTTGTTTAATAATGATATGTTAGCAGATTTATTGATACTCTAGTAGTTGTAAGCTGTCTGGACTCTGGGGTCTACCGATAACTTGGAGTCTACCAGCGCCCTTCTTGGAGTTTTTGAACTAAGGAACTTGGGCGAAGTGGGAGAAATAGTTTAAATCGAAAAATTATGCTCTACAATCCGTGTGAAACAAAAAACTATGGCAGACAGTAGACACACTCTCTTTAAATGTCAGTGGAGCAAACTATATGTTTGCCCCCTGCACGACGATGTGCAGGGGGAGCGCCTTCCCCGCCGCCTCCCCGGTGGCACCACCCCTGCCAATGTACGGTAGGGTCTCTCCTGCGCAGAGGAGGGCCCTCCTTCCTGTACATATAGGTGTAGGTGGGGCAAAATGGGGGGGGGGGAGGGGAGAAAGAAGGTCCTTTCTTTCAGTCCTCTCTGTAAGGTAGGGCCTCCCCTCGGCAAGGGAGGACCTCATTTCTGTACGAAGGGGCCTCCTATATGCATGGGGGCCTCCTATGCATGGGGGCCTCCTATATGCATCCTGTAGGGGCTCCCCTCCACACGGGAGGGCCTCCTGCCTGTGCAGAGGGGCATTCTTTCTGTACATAGGTGAGATGTGCTCCTCTCTGTACGGCAGGGTCTCCCCTCCGCACAGGAGGACCTCCTTTCTGTACAGAAGGGCCTCCAATCTGCACGGTAGGGTTCCCCTCCTCACAGGAGGGCCTCCTTCCTGAACATAGGGGCCTACTATCTGCACGGTAGGGTTCCCCCTCAGCACAGGAGGGCCTCCTTCCTGAACAGAGGGGCCTACTCTCTGCACGGTAGGGTTCCCCTCAGCACAGGAGGGCCTCCTTTCTGTACAGAGGCACCTCCTCTCCGTAGAAAAAATACATATTTTCTGTACAGAGGGGCCTCTTCTCGACACGGTAGGTCCTCCCTCTGCAGAGGGGCCTCCTTCTGTACAGAGGGGCCTCCTCTCTGTACGGTAGAGCCTCCCCACCACAAAGGAAGGCCCCTTCCTGTACAGGGGGGCCTCCTATCTGCACGGTAGGCCTCTCCTACACAGAGGAGGGCCTCCTTTCCGTACAGAGGGGCCTCCTTTCTGAACAGAGGGGCCTCCTTTCTGTACAGATGAGGCCTCATTCTTGTACAGAGGGGCCTCATCTATGTACATATGTATGTATGTATGTATGTATGTATGTATGTATGTATTCGTAAAAATCTCCACATCGTGGCTCTTCCGATTTCAGAGTCAATACAGTAAGCACAATTATAAAGAGCACTAATAAATAAACACGTTTAAAATAACTACACTCCATCACCCTTTAGCCATCTCAGTACACCCGCGTGAAAAAGACCGGGCGACTCGACTATCCTAAGCTGAGCTGGTAGACGGTTCCAGGCGGTGGTGGCCCGACATAGAAATGACCGGCGAGCAAGCTCCGTGCGCACGCGTGGAGTTTGCAGCATCATGCTCTCTGATCCCCGCGTGGTCCGGTCGGATACGTTTGCACGAGGCAACACAAGTGCGCGCAGATGGTCAGGCGACTTCGGCGACCTCAGTATCTGGTAGAGTACCACCAAGTCACGTTCAGTCAGCAGCTCTTCTACTTTAAACCACCCAAGTGACTTTAGAGAGGGCGAAATGTGTTGTGACCTTTTCAGTCCTGTGATGATTCTGGCACCAAAATTTAAAGCCTTCTGTATCCTATACTTTTGAGTTTTTGAGCAGCTTCCCCACACAGTCAGGCAGTATATGATGTGGGGATGAACAAGCCCTTCGATTATGGTCTGTTTTGTCTCGGGTGGTAATTGATGGCTCAGCTTCGCCAATCCCACCAGTATACTGTAGCAACGCCTGACGATGGCAGATACTTGGAGTTCCCAATTTAAACCAGAGTCTAATATTACCCCGAGGACT
>JAXIVJ010014281.1:5000-30000 GCA_036785665.1 Chirona hameri | reverse complement strand
TACTAAACAATGTCAACCTGAGGTCAAATGTCAGGTCAAAGGTCAAAACCGACGTATTTGAGCTTATGGGCCATATTTTTCATCCAAAGCCTTCGATTACGACCATGATCACCCAAAGTGCTGTCAAAGGTATAATACACATCCCGCATCACCTAAACTGAGATTGTTGGCCAAGGTCAAGGTCATGTCACAAAAGGTCAATATGCTTAAAATATCTACGAAAGTCATGCAACACATGTTTTATGAGTTATTTTCCACGTGGGATTCGATAGTGATAGTCATTTTACCACATGACTTCATTTACGTGAAGTTAATGTCAAGTTCAGGTCAAGCTCAGGTCACTGAAGGTCAACAAATTTAATTTATAAATAAAAATAAAAATGGCATGTTTCTAGACCAGTTTTGTCTCAGATATATAGTGGTGCAATTTCTTTGTCTGTATCTGGTAGAAAAGGGCAAAACAAAAGCATTTTTTAAATATGACGTCATGAGTTACCCATACTTTAGATGCCATACGTCAGTCAAAAATGGTGATATCAATCTGAAATTTGGTATGGTGGCTTATCATATGTGGTTCTCGGAATATATTCCGGATTTTTTAATGTCTTTGAAAAACTCGATTTTGTTGCCATTTTCCAAGTTTTATTTTTTAATTTTTGGGGGTCAAAACCCAGATTTTTTCCCATTTCGAGATAGCCAGTTTGTAGCCCTTGCAATTTGCTATCTTTGGGCGTTTATCGATTGCATTTTTCTTTAAAGATGGCATTTCTGTAGCCTGGCAAAGTTTATCTGATTTTGGGGTAAAACTCGTGTGTAGTGACGTCACTAAATTCGATATAACTCAACATTTTTCGACGAAATTGCTTTATTTTTTACAGAAGACGTAAACGTGATTTATAAGAAAGTACCGGAAGTTTCACGTTGATGAGCTATTACGAAAATTCATCAGGGGCATTAAACGCCCCCCCCCCCCCCGTCAATGGCGGGTTAAAGTAAGGAAAATTAAAATTCTAACGAATCATTAAACCCATTTTGGGGGTATATACATTATGCATGCAATCACTGCGTGCCAAGGAGCCAACAATGTCAAGCCAAGGAGCGCATAACAAACAAAATTGTGCATATTTGACCTCATTTGACCTTAAAGATATTGACCTAGGGTCATTAAATTTTCACAAAACAGAGATCCCCACACTCCACCTCTCTACCCTACACATTTATTTATTGTGGCTCTTATGGGGGCCGAGATATGGGGGGGGGGCGGAATCCGCTGTGAGTGTAATTTTCAGAGGCCCTCCAGTGCGCGTGTTAAAATACAAAACGGGTTCTGGTTGGTACTGGAAAAACGGGGGCCAAAAGACAATATGCCCCACCTTTGAGAGCCAAAGGGGAGTCATGACACCCGTGCCCCCGCGGCCGCCAGTGGTCATTGCAAGGGTGGGCAGCCCTGTTCACAGCATGGACCAGGTGGATAATTTTTCTTGTATTGTACGATTTGTCTCATTGGCGTTTGGTGCATTTTGCAGGGTTCCGGTTTATCATGTAGTCTGTCGCAGGAACAGAGTTGTCCACACTATTATTGCGTCATTTCCCACAGTTAAATACATTTGGCAGAACATTGCATGATTTGGTCATGATTGTCATGTTTCGTCTTTTCTAGTAATTGTTTTATCGTTCCATTTAAGTTTTTTGATTGGTCATAATCCATGATTTGTTACTGCAAATATTATAACATAAAACATGCAACTTTTCAATTTTTCAACATTGAAATAAATCGTGAAAGTAATCAATCATTTCCGCCCCGGCAGCTCAGTGGGAGAGCGCTGGACTTCTGACCTATCCCGGTAGTGGCAGCCCGGGTTCGAGTCGCTTCGGCGCTCGCTATTTGCTCCTGACTGGGATGGCCTGCGGCCGGTGGCAGCGGTCGCACTCAAGGTCAGGTGACGTCAGTGAGCGGGGCGGACCGTGTCCAGGTATGTCGGGCACGTAAAACTTTCGTCTCTAAATTCTGCCGGCCAACAGAAATTGCGCGATCGGGTGGTGAGGTCAGGACCTGCGCAACAAGCACTGCTTAGCGTGGGTCCTGACTTCGGAAATCCATCCACACAAAACATTCGGGCTCAATTTATTATTTTAAAAAAATGGACCGTCATCATGAGCAGCGTAATGGACTTCGATTAATTACTCCAGGTCCATTAGGTCCCATTGTAAGGACGTTTTGTATTTTAACATGATTAATGTTATCTTTCTTTCAGAATATCCACGAGCCTGCGAGCCTACTAGTCGCCGATTTGCCAGGCGGAGGCCGAAGACCGGGAGGACTACTTCGATCCAGGCGCCCTGCAAGCGAGCAACGACGGCATCATCGTGGGCGATCTCTATGGGCATCACCCCCTCTGCGACCAACGCGTGCGAGGCGGCGGACGCGCTTGGACAGGAAGTGGCGTACTGACTGGACAGGGTCGGCTGGTCGCCGCTCAACTCTGGTGAACCGACGCACGCCAGCTACCTCACGGGCAGCAATACCGCTCCCGATGTAGCTGCGTGCAGCGGCAACCTCGCCCGGATGACTTCGTGGAACCTGGGCCCTGACCAGGGCAGCGACCACCTGGCCATGGTAATGAGCGTCAGCCCCCCCCCCCCCCCCCCCACACACACACACACACACACACACACACACACACACACACACACACACACACACACACACACACACACACACGGCGCACACAGAGTGCGGCAAACCAAATAGACCTTCCACAAGGCCGACTTGTGGCCTTTCAGGCCGACTGCTATGTGGCTTTCTCCGGGGCAGAGCCTCCGCAGGTCACGGCCTAGACACTGGCCACCCGGTTCACCGAGGTGCTCCGCCGCGCCAGCGTGCACCGCAATCCCGCGTGGGGAGAGAGCGGACCCGAAGCCCTGGGCCATGGATCCAGAGCCGCATAGAGCGGTCGCAGAGCGCCAGGAGGCGCCCCGGGTAGCTGGCCAACAAGCCGGCCAGCTTGGAGAGGGTTACGAAGCTCCTGAAGCTATGGGAGGGCTCATCCGACGACCACCGACCCGGGGAGGCTATGAGGGAGGGCGGCCGCCTCCTTGTCTCAGGCTGGCAGAAGGCGGTGGCGTTCAACGAGACGTACGCCCACGTCTCGAGGCAGGTGCGAGTGACCAAGCTGGACCGCGCGGCCAAGTAGAAATGGTCTGACCTCAGACTCTGTAGCAGCCAGGAGTGCACAGGCCAGCGCCGCGCCTGCTGCTCGGAGTTCATCCTCGAGGAACTGGTCTGGCACCTCTCGCGACTCCACCTGAGCAAGGCCCCCGGACCGGACGGCGTTTATAACGAGCACCTCCGTCACCTGGGTCCGATCGCCCGGCTGTCCCTGCTGCAGCTCATAGACATATCCTGGAGGGAGGGCTCAGTTCCGAGCTACGCCGGTGTCGTGAGTGCCCGCAGGCTACGTAACATTCGACACATTCGACTCTATCTTCCAAGATGAGCTGCCGGAAGCTGCCGTCTCCATAGCGCGCCCAGCGTCCGCCTGCGAGGACCTTCCGGCGGCAGCAGTGTCACCCCCCTGTAGACGCTCATTTCCGTCACCAGCAAGCGACAGCGGCAGCCGCATATTTGTCCTGCCCTTTTCAGTTCACAGTGAATTTCAAAGCTACTGGCATTACATTATCGCAACTAGCATCGAAATCAATAATTGCAGAAAGATGGTTGGCTTTGTGCTACAGTTTACGAGTTAAAAGACGTCGTATATACATTCCTCATACACTGATGTTCCTCGTATTTATTTGTTAGTAGTGAGCTGGTGGTGAGCGGCGTAATAGCTTATCAGTTCAACGTTGTATGTTCTATGTGCGTTCACAAAGTTTGAAATGGTAGTTGCATTGTTTGTTTGAAGTTTGAACAGTTCCGTGATTACATCTATGCTGTTATTAAGCAATGCTAGGCAATCTATTTGTCAAGTAAATTGCGAATTAGTATCGATTAAATGACAAGAATTGTTTCCTTCACATGTGGCGAGTTGTTATTCCAGCACTGCTCTCTTGGCTCAACGCGTACAATACGGTGCAATGTTACAATATTAGTGTGAATAAATTGAAGCTTTACAATTAATATTTTTCTTCTTCTTCTGCAGCTTGAACTTATCGCCAGTGCGGTGACTGCGGGAGGCTGCGTGCGTGCGTGCAGACGTTGCGCAGGTGGATGCGGGCGGAGGCTGCAGGTACCTGCATGCGATTGTGGATGCGGGCGTTGCGTGCAATGCGCACGTGTAGACAGACTGCGCGAAGACTGCCTTTACACGAAAAACTACCATATCAACATCCATAATAACGCCAAATTACTGTAATCGGCAGTTTGACCACGTGACCTAAAATGACCTTGACCTGACTCATCGTAATCGAAAGGTATGAATGGTATTCAGAAGTGTCGGGTCGGTCACAAAAGGCATGTAGATTTACAGATCAATGTTCCTTAAAATAACGTTATTTCCTTCAAGACATGCCACCATCCACCAGTTATGTTTGACCTGACCTGTGACGTCATCGGTGACCCGAGGTCGATGATACAAAATAGTTTCGAACGACAGTATTTCCAGCGCTTTCGAATGCCGTTTGAATTTGTATGATTGGTATTGTGGTTATGGAAATAGAGGGGGGCTAACAGCCCCAGTAAATCGTGTTATGAGAAATACCCCAGTAACCGCTGGGTTAACCTTAGTGCACTTCAAATGCGGAACAGGCATGTAAGATCTAACATTGACGCTTTTCAAACAATATTGGACCCTTTGGGGACTCTTCTTCGACCTAAACAAGCCTACGACACACTCAACATTTCAACACTACTTGACCATATACACAAAATAGGCATCACTGGACACTAGGGCGGTTAATTTTTACACGAATGTAAAATTTTCTTGGTGGCACACTTTTTTCCCGTTATTTCGACTACGCTGAGTCCAATGATATCAACAATTTAGAAATTCAAAATATTAAGGGGTCGCGAAAAATCTCCGAAAATTCCATGTTTTGCTATAAATGCCCTAAAATCGCCCATCTTGTCTCCGCCATTTTACGAAACGAATTCAAATTTCCTTGTGGCATACTGTTTTCATGTTATTTAGACTATGGTAATTCCAGTGATATATTTTTTTAATCGGAAGATATTTAGGGGTCGCAAAAAACGTTAAACATTTCAGCTTTTCCTTTAAATACCCCAAAATCGCCCATTTCGTAACCGCGGTTTCACGACACGAATATAATATTTTCGGCATTGCACACTTCTTCTTAGTTAATAGGATTGTGCTTATTCCAAATATAGCAATACATTTTTAATATTACAAATATTTAGGGGTGGAAAAACGCCAAATATTTGACACTTTTCTAGAACCATCTCAATATCACTTATTATATTATATGCCTGCACTGTTTTGGTTCTTCCGGAAATGGAAATTATATTTATTTATACGGATGCAACATAATCTTCATGTATTTCCCTTGTATTGAATCATTTGCATGGTTATTTTCTCTTGTATAGATATGTTTAGTTCTTTTAGACGGAGGAAATTGGGCCGAATTAGGCAAATCGAGATGAGGGAGCTGAGATGGAGATGAGATTAGGAGCTGAGATGAGGGTTGTTTTTAGGAGAGTGAAGTGTGCTGAGTTCGAATCCGACCGGTATTTTTGCGGGGACCGAGTGGAACCGGATGAAATCGCACGTGCAAGCACGTGCCACACTCTATCCCATTCCCAGATCTAACAACAATGATTGCGTCATGGACGGTAGTGAATCGAAATGCAGACGATTTCTGCCAGACATATGAACTGTCCACATCCGAATAAATCTTCTCTGGCTATGAAAGACAGGGCAGGACAAGCTAGGGTGATGGGGTTAGTGGCGCATGCATGACCGTGCCAATATTGATCCAAGTAACACCTCCAACTGAAAAGAGACGCTAATTTTGAGTCAGAGTTGATTTTTTTTTGTGTTAGAACTGAAATAAGCGTCGTCTCTAAGATAACCGATTGAGTATATTTCAAATGTGACCGGTAACGTAACGGGAACCGAGTGTACCGGGTGAAATCGCACGTGCAAGCGCATGCTGTACTCTACCCTATCCAAAGACTATGGAGCAATGATGGCGTCACGAATGGTAGGAAATCGAAACAGGCGATTTCTGCCCGAGTTTTGAATAGTCCAGATCAGAATAGTTCTCCCATCCAAAACTATGAAAGTCATGGTATCGGTACAACAGCGCGTGCATGGTCGTGTCACCGTCGAACCGTTACGCAACTGGTGCAACAGCTGATATTTAAAAGAATTATGATTTATACAATTATGATAATTATAAAAATGGTTGGTAGCAATCCGAAAAACGATAGGAACCGGTTAAAATTGCACGTGCAAATAACTCGCATCCAGAAGAAAGCGAAGTTTTGCTTCCTTCTGAAGGGTTTCGTAAATTAATGATCCGTGCAATTGTATTTTTCAACTGGAATTGTTGATGTGAAACGGCAAGGCCCTATAACCAAGGTTACTTTACTAATAAGGTTTACCCACGAGGGAGAAACGACTCCCGGGGTGACGTCACATCATTTGGCAACAATATTTTGTAATATGGTAGCAAATAAAGAAAGTCGTTTATGGCGCGGCGATTCTCATCATTTATCACAAACCTACAGTGAAAAAGATCTGTGCTTTATGTATTTTGGTCTTTGTTTTGAGTGTGATCATGATTATTGACTCATGGGAAGATTAGTGGGATTTACTGTTGCTATCAATTGGGTTATAGTTCAGTAATTCACCCCCCAGTTAATGGTGTTCTTTAAGTCCATATTAGAAGAGTAGTAATACAACAAACAGAAAAGTGTGCTAGTAATACCAAAGCTTTGCTGTCACCAAAAACAATAAATAATCAAACCTGACCTAACCCTTACAGCAATTACGGTCACAGGGACCCAAATTTAGAATGGTTCTCTTGCTGTGCTGCAGCACCTACCAGGGGGTGATACCGGACAGCCCCCAGACCCGCCTAGACCATCTTGTAGACAGTCAAAGATAGCCTACTTTTCAGTCTGTTGTATTCAGGCCTATGTCATCCCAATGCCTCCAACATGATTGGGTGGTTTGGTAAAATGACGTGTATTAGGGTTCACCTATTCTGGTGTTGAAAAATGCTGTACATGAGTAAGTGTAGCTTTGGGTGGCTAAATATATGTTTTGAGTTCTAGTCCTTCAATTAAAATAATTAACATAGTAAGTAAATGCATCTTGTCCTTTTTTGGTATGGCAGCGATTTAAGAGTATTTTGTGCATTGCAGTATTTTTAATTTTGTTTGGCTAATATTTACATTTGTGGTGCACAAATTTATTATGTGTCCATGGTGACTACCAAACAAAACAGCATACGCTGGAGAGCGATGGTATCCTTCTTTTTTTCTGTGTGGTGTGACGTGTTGCCTGTTGGTGAGGTTCTTTGATCACATCGCTAATTCCAATTTTAGTGGCAGGATTATCACTGCTGTGATGACTTACTAATTTTATATTGTAAACTTTACATAAATATAATGAATGGTGAATGGTGTAAAAATCAATATAATGGTGTACCCCCTAACACATCATTTGGCAACCTGCACAGAAAGATGCGCATTGGGATGATGCTACCTGGTATTTCTATTGCCTTGGTTGTAATATTACTGTCAGCTGAGTACTCTTCTTCTATTATGGACTTCAGGAACACCATAAACTGGAGAGGTGAATTAATGAACTAGTACCATCAATTGTTTATGGTAATTGGTAAGCATCCAATCTTTGGACACATCCTAATCTCATAATTTTCATGCTATCAGAATGTTAACAATAAAGGTATAGTCTGCACCCTGATAGCATTACAAGTCAGATCAGCATGTGTCAGAAGATTGGATGTTTACCCCAACATTTTGGTGAATTTCCTGATGTTTTTTCTTCAGAACAATGCCATATTGTGCAGTACCAGGGTGTTTAAACGGATTTACAACAGTTTCTGGAGATATCAAGTGGTTTGTTTTTCCCAAAGATCAAGCACATGCTAATCAGTGGTGGCAGAGCATCAAGAGAGAAGGGACCATTCATGATGTGAAAGACCTATGTGTGTGCTCAGAACACTTTGCTGAGGATGACTATGTAAGAAACTTGACGCACATAGGTAGGACGATGTGTGCAATGGAGACCTTCCTAGTCGTCTTTGTGATGCTTGCATTATACTTACTTATACCTATAAAGTGCAGAATTTAGAAAGGCCACTTGGCCTCACGGACCCAAACGATACTGAGCTCCTTAATGAGATCCTCTCCCTCAGTCGTTGATGTGGATGGTGAACATGTCATGTGCCCAATGTTTGTCAAGTCTAGCTTTGAAAGCGTTGATGCTGGGGGCGTCGATCACTGAGGGTGGCAGCGCGTTCCACTGGTTGATCACGTGCACGCTGAAGGCGAATTATGCATATGCCTGTATCACTGGTGTGTGCGTCTGTGTGTCTGTGTATTTCATGTCATTGTACATAATTCTTGTCACTTGGTGCCACCGGTTAAGTTATTATTTAGATTTACTCTTGATAATGGAAGAAAAGAGTGGAGGGGTTGCAACATTTGGGTTGAGGCAAAGGAAGAAAGGGCTTCAGCCAGAGCCTAAGATGCGGCAGAGTGAGTGCAAATCTAAATATAAAATATAAAATATAAAAATAAAAATAAAGCTAAATATGCATAACCATTCGTGCTTAATAACAATATTTGAATAGCATGATATCAGAAGAAAACTTGATACACATTTTCAATTATGACAAAAACGTCGTATAATCGGCAGCCAACGATCCTGTAACAGAGCGCCTGAGTTCCTATTCACATTCGCGTCGTTTGGAGAGGCCAGGACGACTTCACGTCGTCCCACTGTCCGGATGTAGGCAGATTCTAGCAGAAGTCGCATCTGGTGGTTTGTGGCACGGTTAAGTATCTTAGTGTCGTCGAAAGCTGGAGTGCAGGTACGGTGAGCGCTAAACGCTGAAGTTTTGGCCTTCGAGCGGACCAATCCTGTCCAACTGTCTCGGTGCTCTTGAACTCTTGTACCCAGCTCTCGGTCCATTTCGCCTATGTAGACAACCGGTTCACCTTCTACTTTGCAGGAGCATTCGATTTGGTAGATCACGTTGCTCTCCTGTTGTTTTGGTAGGTGGTGCTTGGCCTTGCTACATAACACGGACCCTACTGTCTGCGATGGCTTGGAGACGAGTTGTATCCCAATCTTGCTAGCTGCCCGCTTGAGCTGGTAAAAGCAGGAGCCAGCAAATGGAACGGAGATACGGACCAGTGGAGGACCGACGCCGGAGCCAGGAGGGGGCGGTAGCGCACGCGCTTTCAGCTGGAGGTCTGCACTTGCTTTGTAGATAGTTGAGTTGATGAATGTATGAGGATAGCCATGCTGGTGGAATTTCTGGCGTATGAAGTCCAAGCACCACCTACCAAAACAACAGGAGAGCAACGTGATCTACCAAATCGAATGCTCCTGCAAAGTAGAAGGTGAACCGGTTGTCTACATAGGCGAAACGGACCGAGAGCTGGGTACAAGAGTTCAAGAGCACCGAGACAGTTGGACAGGATTGGTCCGCTCGAAGGCCAAAACTTCAGCGTTTAGCACTCACCGTACCTGCGCTCCAGCTTTTGACGACACCAAGATACTTAGCCGTGCCACAAACCACCAGATGCGACTTCTGCTAGAATCTGCCTACATCCGGACAGTGGGACGACGTGAAGTCGTCCTGACCTCTCCAAACGACGCGAATGTGAATAGGAACTCAGGCGCTCTGTTACAGGATCGTTGGCTGCCGATTATACGACGTTTTTGTCAGCATTGAAAATGTGCATCAAGTGTTCTTCTGATATCATGCTATTCAAATATTGTTATTAAGCACGAATGGTTCTGCATATTTAGCACTGTTTTATAATTATATATGTGTCTGCGCATATGTAACATTAATTATTAGTCAAGTGTTTTTTGTTTTTTTTAAAGAAGGATAGTGGTTACATCTGTCACGTATTTAAGCTGTCTCCATTTCTTAATTCAACGGTCCTGTAACTTTGCTCTGTAATCCGCTGTAACCTATTTAACGGAATTCTTACGAACGATCGCTGACGAAGATATATAAATACATATCGAAAGCTCCGAGTCCGAACGACTTAACTCTTGTGGAGAAAGTCCAGTTTAATAATTAATTAAAACTATAACTCCACATTATGTCTTTCCGTAACATAGAAGGTGTTACAAATTATTTTACCCGTACAAAAACAGTTTACGGATACGAGTTTTACATCGCTTTACTCCAGTCGAAAGCCAATCAGATCCGACCACGGATACTACAGTGCCACAACCAATGTCAAGCAACCACGGAATCACTGCGAAACGAAGGTCATCGACATACGGTACAGCATATATCAATGAACATATACGCTAAGCCGGGGTGGAGTTTTCACGGGTTTAACGGGTGTATAACGGGTGCCATAGGTGTTCCACGGGTATTATGGGTGAGTGCCGGCTATAACGGGGTTATCACGTGTTCCACAGGGGCACAACGGGTACTACGGGTGCATGTCGGGCACCGTAGGTTTTTGACGGGTACTTCGGGTGTATGACGGGTACAAAAACGTATTATAGGTACGACAAGTGTCGCGGGTAGTACGGGTTATCAATCCCTAATTGCCTATCACTGGCTTGCACCACCACTGGACACCAGTAATCGCCCAGCGGAGCGGACGGGTTGGCACTAGCGTTTTACTGTTTGATAAAGGACTGTGGCCGAAATATTACAACATAATAATAACATTTTGATAACATTGTATTTTCACATTTTCGAGGAAAAGGTCATTTTTGTTTTGTTTATTAATTATATCAAGTATGTTCCTCGCACAAGCACTACACTCTATTAAGTCACCTTAGTCAGGTCACGGTCAGTTCAAGGTCATTTTTTAAAGCAATCAACGCGTCTCAGCAAGCCAAACAAAATTGTAAAAAACGGTTCTATCTTGATTATGCAAAAAGTTATTTAAGTTGTTATTACTCATTACCTCGAGGTCACGCGAGGTGGCTTCATAGAGGTCACAGGGCAAGCAAAATGTCACATGGAGCTTTATAGTGGGTCTTGTGAACATTGGGTAAATTTAGTTATTTCCTATGGACTTATGCTCGTTTACATTTTCCCCAACGACTTCTAATGGGGGGTCACGAAATCAACCTGACCTCGTAACCGATATAAAAAAGAGATATTATGGTTGTTGGTAATTTATGACCTGCTTAAATTCTGTGAGTTTCAAACCAATTGACATATTCCTGCGGCTGTGGCACGACCATTTTTGGAGGTGGGGTCATGTGGCTTTACGTTAAGGAACAGCTGTGCCAAAAATGGCGGCTTTGCGCGCTGCTGTTTCTCCACTATTCCCGAAAAGCCCGAGGGGCGGATATCCTCCCGCCGTCATTGCGGGTGTTAATATTTTATTCAGACATGTAACCCCATTTCATCAACGCATTCCGCCTCCCCGCTGAAACGCCGACTACGTATCATTGAGACAACCAGAGTGTGTCGACATGGAAAAGGCTTTGTCACGGCCGGGTGGCCGATCTCGGCGTCTGCTGACGGTCCTGTTGCTGGTGCGTAGCGTGCTGTGCGGCGCGCCGGGGTCACCGGGTCACCGGGTCACCAGGTCTGTCACGGTGCCGTGTCACGACGCAGCTGAACGCTCGGCTGGCCCGGCGCCCGCCGTCACGGCCCGCTCCGGAGGGCTGAAGACGCTCCGAAACGCCACCTGACATGGCACCGAGCGGCGCCAAACGATAGCCTGAGTAGTCTGCCAGAGGATGGTTCACCCACTCACCCTTTAACCCTCGCCCTACGGGGGGAGGGGGGCTGACAGCCCCCTCTGAGGTTTTTCTTGAATAGCTTTTTACAAGTACGGCAAATCTTGCTGAAATTTGTGGTAGCTGAGGTTATAACAATTATACGGATGTTGTATAAATTTTATTGAAATTGGTTAAGTAGTTTAGAAGATAATCATGTTTTGATGACGTCATGTTAGTGGAAAAATATAAATATTTGAAAAATTGTAGAACACAGAGTTTTAAAGGAAATTGCAAACGCAATTAATTCACCAAAGATACAAAATGGCATTCTCTTTAAAATGGCAATCTCGGATTTGCAAAATTTTAGGTTTTTGACCCCTAAAATAAAAAACAAATGATTTGTTTTGGAAAAATCCCCACAAAATCAAAATTTTCAAAGATATTAGAAAAACCGGAATACATCTGAGAGAACTGAGTATGGAAAATACCCATACCAAATTTCAAAGCAATTTCTTCATTTTTGACTGAGTGATGAAACTAAGTGTAAGAAACTGATGACGTCATTTTGTTAATAACTTTGACAAGATACGAAGAAATAATCACATTTTCTGTATTTCCGAGCCAAAACTCGTCTAGGAACATGCCTTTTTATTTACATTTACCTATTTCTAATTTTGAGGTTTTCTGAAGAGAAAAATCGCTGTTCTGGACGTGGTTAATCCGAGGTCATTCACTTGACCTGGAAGGTCACCCGTTGACCTGAAACCTAAATATCGCATACTGTTAGATTTATCTCATGACAGGTAACATGCTGGTTCTTACTGCATTGCTCTAAGTTGCTTGGTTTGGAAGTTAACAGGGGGGCCTGTCAGGCAGGGCGAAGGTGAACAAAGCTCCCGTAGGGCGAGGGTTAACCCGCGCCGTGCTGGAGAGGGGGCATTCAGATAGCATTTAACACTTCTGTTTGGGTACCAATCAGTAAAACGCCCTTATTGGGTCGGGGACCGAGCGGGCAGTGCTTAACCCTATTCCCTGCGGGGAAGATTCTGCCCCCCCCCCCCGGTGGTTTTTCACTTGCTGCTTCTAAACCGTTAAGCCTAGCGTCCTGAAACTTTGTGACTTTTCCCAAAATTGAATGGCCCGTGTAGTGTCAAAAGTTTGAAAAAATCGGTCAAGCAGAGGCGGTTCCAACCTCCTGTTTTGGGGAGGGTGTTACGTATGCGGTTTTGCGTCCCATACTTCCTTCGTGGTTTGCAGTGCAATACATGCGTCAGAAACAATTTCAATGCAATATGCATCATAGATACTGGGATTGCACACATTTGTGGGGCAGAGGCGCACTCAGGATAACAAAAATGGGAGGCGATACCCACCCTCAAATTATGTCCAACTTCAAATTAGTAAGATGATAACAGCGTTACGCGCATGGTGCCCCCCCCCCGTATTTTTTTCCTGGATCTGCCTATGCGCAATGTATCAAATTTAACAACTTACAGCATATAATGCCCACATGTGACGTTCATGTCGTCCAAACAATCACGAACAGCAAATTTGTTCCCCAGAAAATCCCCCCATTTTACATTCCCTGAATACGCCTATGATTTTTATTTTGTTTTTTTGTCTTTCGATATATTCAATACCAGTACATTTGAAGCTCAAAAACGTTTGGATCATGCAAATCGGTCGAGCTACATGTCTGTAATGACTTTCACAAAAAAAAACAGCCAAAATGTTCGGATTTTTTGCCCCTGGCATTGCTGAACAAAACAAAAATTTCAAAAAAGATAGACCTTGTCATGATGAATCGAATGGCGTTTTCCCCATCGAAATCGACTAAGCGGTTCTCGAGATCTCTGGGGGGGGGGGGATAACACCTTGGGAAAAGTATGTGGAATGATGGAAAAGAGTGCCCTGATTACGGTTCTGTCATTCGTTTTTGCGAAAAAAGTAGCAATTTGTTGTAATTGGAAAAATATTCATATTTTTGCGTGTGACGTCACACAAATCTGGCGTCACCAAAACGAGTTGTAACGTCATACCGGCAAAATTCTATCCTTGAATCAGAATATGTGAACAACACTAACAACCTCGTTCGCTGGTTCGCGACTCGCGAGTAATATTGGTCGCGATTGAAAATGTGTGAATGTTTGCACTATGGCCTTGTATAATGTATGAGTGGAGTTGGAGTGGCGTTGCGTGCAGGGGTGGTAAAAGTGCTTTCAGCGGCCCGACCAAAAGTGGTACAGAAACAACAAAAAATATAGGTCAACTGGGGTAATTTTTGTTTTACTTCACATGAATACCCTGACACCTGGCTAGCTGCATGCTCACATCATCCCTATTTTAAAACCAAACAAAGATCTAACTCTCACTGAAAGCTACAGGTCAATATCACTGACCAGCGGTTACCACAAAATATTTGAGTGAATGATTCAAGAAAGACTGCTATATTTGATCAAATCAATAAACATCATATCAAACAACCAATCAGGCTTCTTGCCATAACGTAAGCACAATTGACAACCTGGTACAAAGGCAGATAGGCAGATTAACAACAACAATGAAACTCACAGCAGATCTCCAAAATTAATTTGCACTTAAGCAACACACTCAGCAGCACTCTTCTTCGACCTAAACAAGCCTACGACACACTCAACATTTCAACACTACTTGACCATATACACAAAATAGGCATCACTGGACACTAGGGCGGTTAATTTTTACACGAATGTAAAATTTTCTTGGTGGCACACTTTTTTCCCGTTATTTCGACTACGCTGAGTCCAATGATATCAACAATTTAGAAATTCACAATATTAAGGGGTCGCGAAAAATCTCCGAAAATTCCATGTTTTGCTATAAATGCCCTAAAATCGCCCATCTTGTCTCCGCCATTTTACGAAACGAATTCAAATTTCCTTGTGGCATACTGTTTTCATGTTATTTAGACTATGGTGATTCCAGTGATGTATTTTTTTAATCGGAAGATATTTAGGGGTCGCAAAAAACGTTAAACATTTCAGCTTTTCCTTTAAATACCCCAAAATCGCCCATTTCGTAACCGCGGTTTCACGACACGAATATAATATTTTCGGCATTGCACACTTCTTCTTAGTTAATAGGATTGTGCTTATTCCAAATACAGCAATACATTTGTAATATTACAAATATTTAGGGGTGGAAAAACGCCAAATATTTGACACTTTTCTAGAACCATCTCAATATCACTTATTATATTACATGCCTGCACTGTTTTGGTTCTTCCGGAAATGGAAATTATATTTATTTATACGGATGCAACATAATCTTCATGTATTTCCCTTGTATTGAATCATTTGCATGGCTATTTTCTCTTGTATAGATATGTTTAGTTCTTTTAGACGGAGGAAATTGGGCCGAATTAGGCAAATAGAGATGAGGGAGCTGAGATGGAGATGAGATTAGGAGCTGAGATGAGGGTTGTTTTTAGGAGAGTGAAGTGTGCTGAGTTCGAATCCGACCGGTATTTTTGCGGGGACCGAGTGGAACCTGGTGAATTCGCACGTGCAAACACGTGCCACACTCTATCCCATTCCCAGATCTAACAACAATGATTGCGTCATGGACGGTAGTGAATCGAAATGCAGACGATTTCTGCCAGACATATGAACTGTCCACATCCGAATAAATATTTTCTGGCTATGAAAGACAGGGCAGGACAAGCCAGGGTGATGGGGTTAGTGGCGCATGCATGACCGTGCCAATATTGATCCCAGTAACACCTCCAACTGAAAAGAGACGCTAATTTTGAGTCAGAGTTGATTTTTTTTTTGTGTTAGAACTGAAATAAGCGTCGTCTCTAAGATAACCGATTGAGTATATTTCAAATGTGACCGGTAACGTAACGGGAACCGAGTGTACCGGGTGAAATCGCACGTGCAAACGCATGCTGTACTCTACCCTATCCAAAGACTATGGAGCAATGATGGCGTCACGAATGGTAGGAAATCGGAACAGGCGATTTCTGCCCGAGTTTTGAATAGTCCAGATCAGAATAGTTCTCCCATCCAAAACTATGAAGTCATGGTATCGGTACAACAGCGCGTGCATGGTCGTGTCACCGTCGAACCGTTACGCAACTGGTGCAACAGCTGATATTTAAACGAATTATGATTTATACAATTATGATAATTATAAAAATGGTTGGTAGCAATCCGAAAAACGATAGGAACCGGTTAAAATTGCACGTGCAAATAACTCGCATCCAGAAGAAAGCGAAGTTTTTCTTCCTTCTGAAGGGTTTCGTAAATTAATGATCCGTGCAATTGTATTTTTCAACTGGAATTGTTGATGTGAAACGGCAAGGCCCTATAACCAAGGTTACTTTACTAATAAGGTTTACCCACGAGGGAGAAACGACTCCCGGGGTGACGTCACATCATTTGGCAACAATATTTTGTAATATGGTAGCAAATAAAGAAAGTCGTTTATGGCGCGGCGATTCTCATCATTTATCACAAACCTACAGTGAAAAAGATCTGTGCTTTATGTATTTTGGTCTTTGTTTTGAGTGTGATCATGATTATTGACTCATGGGAAGATTAGTGGGATTTACTGTTGCTATCAATTGGGTAATAGTTCAGTAATTCACCCCCCAGTTAATGGTGTTCTTTAAGTCCATATTAGAAGAGTAGTAATACAACAAACAGAAAAGTGTGCTAGTAATACCAAAGCTTTGCTGTCACCAAAAACAATAAATAATCAAACCTGACCTAACCCTTACAGCAATTACGGTCACAGCAGTGGCGTATTTAGAAATCAGCCAAGGGGGGGCACATGCTTTTGGAGCACAATTCATGTTTTGAGTCTTGTCTTACCAGGGGCGTCGCCACCGGGGGGGGGGGGGGGCAAGTTCGCTCGGAACTAGTGATGCCAAAAAAAAATCAAAAAATGCAGGGACCGGCACCACCACCGCCACCGCACAAAATTTGGTTGGCACCGCACAAAGCCCGGCCAACATCTGGCAGCACCGCACCAGGCCCGGCAGCCTGCCGGCATATCTGCTTTATTCTAGCCTTAAACTCTTAAAATAGGAATAGACAGAAAAGAAAAAGCATGCTTGATGGCATAGCACATGTCCAAATGAGAAGGTTATCTATGGATGATTTGTGGATTGCTAATAGATTGCTATAATTGAAAGTTGTGAACCCCAGTGACGTCACACCTAATGTTAAACCGCCGGGCGATCCACACATAGGAAATGCCGGGACGACGCCCCTGGTGGCACTGGTGCGCGGTTGCGTATCAGACAAAAATCGGGTCAGCTGATGATTGGCCATGATTGGTGAATTCAAACACCAAAAGAAATATAGGCCAGCTGATGCTCGTTCCTACGATTCCGGAGATACCAAATAACAAATTTGCCGGGACCGGAGCCGGGTCGGGAAAGTCGGGATATCGGATTGTTCTCTATTTCAGCGTTAAATCTGTTAGATGAAACCGGTTGTAACTTATTCATAATAAATTAGTGTATGATATTGATGTTCCTATTGTAATATTCAAAGAGATATAGGTAGACAATGCTTATTTTGTTCAATGAGGCGTGCAGAATCAGGACAGTGGCGGCCCGTCATATGAGACAAATGAGGCCGGGCCTCACCTATTATTTAGGAAGAATGTGCTTTGAAATATGCATTGGTTGCCATAGAAAAAGATGCGTGAGTGATTCCTATTCTGCACATCGCAGTGCATTTGATTATGGCATATCACCGAAATTCTCCGGCTCTTCCATCCACCCGCCAGCACGTTTACCATACTACAGCAAACCGCTACGAGCCGACTGAGGCCCGGCCGGCCTGCCGCCTCACCGCCTCCGCCCGTTCAGCCCGGCCAGCTACTGAGACACCTGCGGGCGAACGCCGCTCAACCGACGCTGCCGTGCCGTGCCGACCAATGCAATGGTAGCCATCTGAGGTACGGATGTTTTGGGCATCAAAGCTATTATTCGGCTCCTAGGAGTCGTAGCGACGGAAATCAAAGTTCATGAACAAGAGAACATGTTGATCTATCGATCTGGACACATTTTTGTTTGAAAACTATCGTCTATTATCCATATTATGATATTGTATTATCTGACCGCAGTCGGCGGCGGGCAGACCGTTGGCGGCCGAGTAAAGCCCAGTTTAGACGAGCAACTTTTGTCGGCAACTCTCGGCAACCCTCGGCAACCTGCTGCCGACGGCGGCTGGGCAACCATGGGCAACAGGCATCAACACCGATGGCGACCGGTGGTGTGGCTCGCTTTTGCTTACGTCACACTGACGTCACGGCTGACAACACTCGGCAACCCAGCACGTCGGCCATCTTTGCTGCTAGTCAAGGTGAGTGTTTTTTCGAGTCGAGAGGTTCTTGTAGTTCTAGAGTTCTACTTCTTGGCCCATTGGTCTAACATTTTATTGATAAATGCTGATATTTGCGTGAGTATGGGCCATGCATGGTGTTGATATGAGCTAGATATGTCTATGTTTTTATATTGAAGTCATGGTGCTCAATGTGGCGCAGCTAGCTGATATATTTATTTTGATACCGATTCTGTTTTGCTTCTTTTTATAGCAGCATAACTGCTTGGAAAATTCACTTGATGCCAGAAAATGTATACCTATTGCCAAAGTCAGACAATTTTGTTCATGGATGTCCTGTAGTTAAATACTTTGGCTGTGTTGTTCTCCGTACCATGTCTCAAGGCCATATATAGGCCATGTCTGCAGCCACTGGGTATGGAGGTACTCATTTTATGGAAGCTAATATTTAGCTAATAGTTCTCTCCTAAAAAAAATTGAATGTTGTATTTACCAAATGAAATACAGTGGCCAAATTTAGCATGGACATAAACTTCAAAAGGATTTTTTTTTAAATAATTAATCTAGTTCAAACCTTTTGAATGGACATATTTGGGAATTGGTAGGGCAGGCATCACACTTCTGTACACCAGCTGTACACCATTAAGTCTGATCAAGTAGTAAACTGGCCTACGCCTCCCGGCTCCCAATTACTTCATCAAGCCGCCTGCACCAGTGTCCTAGGATTGCAAACTTTGGGTGGAAAATGACACCCTATGGGTAATATTTTTCCACTCTTCTCGCCCAGTTTTACTGTGAATTTTCCGCTCCCTAAATCAAGATGCATTGGATAACTATAACCCTAACACTGATATTACTAATGCTTATATTAACCTGTGGATACAAACAAACAGTTTAGGAAAATATTGTCATTTGTAACAGCTGATTGATTCTGATGGGTGAGTTTTGGCAAACCAAGGATATCGCATATGGTCTTTTTTAGGCTGAATTTTCCACTCTTTATGGATATTTTAGTCCAAATTTTCCACTCTGCAGTGATGTCCGCACCCTGACTTCAAAGCAATCCTAGGACCCTGGGCTGCAGCACCCACCACTTGTTTAGGCTTGTCACACTACCTACAGTGTTGCGTACGGAAGTGTGATGCCTGCCCTACCAATACCCAGATTTGCAAGGTCAGAACCCGTGATAAGCAGAGCTTGTTGTGCAGGTCCTGACCCCTATACTGTTTGATAGGGTAATTTTGGGTACCTGGCAGAATTTAAGAGACTAGTATGTGCCCCTGGGATGGCTGTGGTGTAGGAGAAAAACTGTTTGACCAGTGACTGAGAGGTCCCGAGTTTGAGCCTCGCCTACTCCTGCAGACGCCACCCTTGTGTGATGTTTGTCCCTGTATGTGTTAATTAACAGCGTGGTGATGTAAAGCCCCAATTATTGTTAAATTAATTATTATTTTATGTGCCCCACAAAGCTGGGTACAGCCTGCCCTGCTCACTGACATCATCTGACCTTGAGTGGGGAGGCTGCCACTGGCTGCAGGCCATCCCAGTCAGGAGCAAATAGTGAGCGCCATAGCGACTTGAACTCAGACTCTCACTTCAGGGTAGGTCTGAAGCCCAGTACCTACCTAACATTTTCTTTTAATCTTTGTATAAGGTGCTTGTCTGTGCACTGTGTTATGCATGTCAAGGTTTCAAGTTTGAGCCAGTCAAGGGCCAGCCCTCATGACATCATTGGTTGGTTGTAGTTAGCACAGCTTGCCTCAATGAGTAGGCTGAGCTATGGAAAAAAGGGGGAGGGGTGGGGGAAATGTGCGCTATGCATGGGTCATTTGACTCGTAAATAGGCCCTGTCACGCTTCCCAGAGTAGTACACTGATTCTGGTGACATCTGTAGTGTTGCCAAGTGCCATCAGTCCCAAAATTCAATTTTTGCTTGGGTGTCCGAGTGGAAAATTAAAGCAAAAAAAAAGACCATGAGAGTGGACAATTATGTAGAAAATGGAATAATATTGATTTCTGTTGTGAATATGAAAAGCAGTAGTTTTCATTGAAATCATGTATTTTTATTCAATATTTGTCAGGATAATTCATAATTTGGGAGTGAAAATTTAACTCCTAAAATGGGGAGTGAGAGTGGAAAATTATTCACATTTGGCTTTCATTTCCCACCCAAATTGACAAATTTACGAATACTGAGTGCCATATGGCTCCAGACACTATCAAATTTTCAGCTTTGATCTTCATAACATGGTGCATGCTGCACCCACATCTCTCATGAACAGGTACCTTTGTGGAAGGTAACTTATTTTTGTATCTAGAAACAAAAAGATTTGAGAGAAAAATGCAAAGTGGTGGAACCATGGCTACACTGGTTCCTACTCCTATTTAGATGGTTATGGTGGTTCATGTTATAAAATGGTGCATGTTGTGACACTGTGCTTTATGAGAAATTGTTTATGGCTCGGATGTAATGCTGCACACTGTATGCCCTACCACCCACCAGCTGACCCCTGTCCAGTGTCTGACCTACCACCCACCAGCTGACGGTCAGCTGGTGGGTGTGTAGTCTCTGAATAGTGGCCAAATTCAGAGAGTTGGGGAGGGATGACAAAATTATTGCATGATGTGATGTGATATCATGAAATGGGGAGTGTCCAGCACAAAAGCACGACAATTCTGACCTTATTTGCATGTTTTTAAACCTGGACACATCCTTCGTCCTATCATTTTTGATAAAACAAGAAATTTTGGCATACCTCCATTCCCCCTAAATCTCTGAATTTGGCCACCATGAGCCTGACCCCTGTCCAGTGTCTGACCTACCACCCACCAGCTGACACTGTCCTGTGTCTGACCTTCCACCCACCAGCTGACCCCTGTCCTGTGTCTGACCTACCACCCACCAGCTGACCCCTGTCCTGTGTCTGACCTTCCACCCACCAGCTGACCCCTGTCCTGTGTCTGACCTACCACTCACCAGCTGACCCCTGTCCAGTGTCTGACCTTCCACCCACCAGCTGACCCCTGTCCTGTGTCTGACCTACCACCCACCAGCTGACCCCTGTCCAGTGTCTGACCTACCACCCACCAGCTGACCCCTGTCCTGTGTCTGACCTACCACCCACCAGCTGACCTCTGTCCTGTGACTGACCTACCACCCACCAGCTGACCCCTGTCCAGTGTCTGACCTACCACCCACCAGCTGACCCCTGTCCACTGACTGACCTACCACCCACCAGCTGACCCCTGTCCTGTGTCTGACCTACCACCCTCCAGCTGACCCCTGTCCAGTGTCTGACCTATCACCCACCAGCTGACCCTGTCCACTGACTGACCTACCACCCACCAGCTGACCCCTGCCCAGTGTTTGACCTACCACCCACCAGCTGACCCCTGCCCAGTGTCTGACCTACCACCCACCAGCTGACCCCTGTCCAGTGTCTGACCTACCACCCACCAGCTGACCCCTGTCCACTGACTGACCTACCACCCACCAGTTGACCCCTGTCCTGTGTCTGACCTACCACCCACCAGCTGGCCCTGTCCACTGACTGACCTACCACCCACCAGCTGACCCCTGTCCACTGACTGACCTACCACCCACCAGCTGACCCCTGTCCTGTGCCTGACCTACCACCCACCAGCTGACCCCTGCCCAGTGTCTGGCCTACCACCCACCAGCTGACCCTGTCCAGTGTCTGACCTACCACCCACCAGCTGACCCCTGTCCTGTGTCTGACCGACCACCCACCAGCTGACCCCTGTCCTGTGTCTGACCTACCACCCACCAGCTGACCCCTGTCCTGTGTCTGAACTACCACCCACCAGCTGACCCCTGTCCTGTGTCTGACCTACCACCCACCAGCTGACCCCTGTCCAGTGTCTGACCTACCACCCACCAGCTGACCCCTGTCCTGTCTGACCTACCACCCACCAGCTGACCCCTGTCCTGTGTCTGACCTACCACCCACCAGCTGACCCCTGTCCTGTGTCTGACCTACTACCCACCAGCTGACCCCTGTCCTGTGTCTGACCTACCACCCACCAGCTGACCCCTGTCCAGTGTCTGACCTACCACCCACCAGCTGACCCCTGTCCTGTGTCTGACCTACCACCCACCAGCTGACCCCTGTCCTGTGACTGACCTACTACCCACCAGCTGACCCCTGTCCTGTGTCTGACCTATCACCCACCAGCTGACCCCTGTCCTGTGTCTGACCTACCTCCCACCAGCTGACCCCTGCCCAGTGTCTGACCTACCACCCACCAGCTGACCCCTGTCCTGTGTCTGACCTACCACCCACCAGCTGACCCCTGTCCACTGACTGACCTACCACCCACCAGCTGACCCCTGTCCTGTGTCTGACCTACCACCCACCAGCTGACCCCTGTCCAGTGTATGACCTACCACCCACCAGCTGACCCCTGTCCAGTGTCTGACCTACCACCCACCAGCTGACCCCTGTCCTGTGTCTGACCTACCACCCACCAGCTGACCCCTGTCCAGTGTTTGGCCTACCACCCACCAGCTGACCCCTGTCCTGTGTCTGACCTACCACCCACCAGCTGACCCCTGTCCAGTGTTTGACCTACCACCCACCAGCTGACCCTGTCCACTGACTGACCTACCACCCACCAGCTGACCCCTGTCCTGTGTCTGACCTACCACCCACCAGCTGACCCCTGTCCAGTGTCTGACCTACCAAAAGGGCCCTCCTGGCCTCCAGCCCCCCCCCCCCTTGGCTGCGTGCCTGGCTACTACTGTGTTAAACGGTTAATGAACATGTGTATTGTTGATTGAGTCGCAGTAAGCGCGTCCGTTTGTGACCTGAATGTGACCTGACGTATATTTAAGTCATCGCGCCTCATGCCTGTGTTAACAAACGAATCAGGTCGGGAGTTAGAATAGTTGTAACTCCAGTCTCGCGACAGCATTTAATAATTGTTTCCCAACGTCCCGCAGGTTCACATACATCAGCGTCGGCAGCCTGGGCAGCGAGAGCGACGGCGGTATTTTCGTCAACTCGGACCTGGCCGCTCTCCTGCGGCGGCAGATGGAGGTCGGCGACGTCCTGCCAGCGCCGATAGTGCTGCCCAACGCGGATGAGGAGCTGCCTCACTTCTTGGTGGGGGACGAGGCGTTCCCGTTGCAGCGTCACCTGATGCGGCCCTACCCCAGGGCATCACTCGTCGGACCGGAGGCAGACGAAAGGCGCATCTTCAACTATCGCCTCAGCCGAGCGCGCCGCTGCGTGGAGAACACGTTCGGGGTAATGGCGCAGCGCTGGCGGATCTACCGGGGGACGTTGGGCTGCACGCCGGAGAGGGTGGCGACCCTGGTGAAAGCAACATGTGCTCTGCACAACTTCCTGCGGCAACGGGAGATCGATGCTGCAGCTGGCGTCGGACGCGGCTCCGCACCGGTGCCGGACGAGCGTGATGCCGCGCCCGCCCAACGGGACATCACCAGGGCTGGCACCAACACCCACTCTTGTGAGGCGGCCCGCATCCGCCAGGTCCTGACGGAGTATGTGAATGGCGCTGGGAGCGTGGAGTGGCAGCGTACCGCCGCTGGCATCGAGTAGTGTGGTGACGGTGCCGCAGTGCCGACAGTCCGCGCCATTTCTGGCAGCAGCACTTTCTGTTAGTGTTACCAAGGTTTAGCTGGTGTGATGCTGTGCCGGTACGGGAGTTATCGCTCAGCAGTTAAGTTTTCGTTTTGTTGTGATTGAGCGATGGCAGTGTCCCAAAATTCCATTTATGCTTCGGTTTCAGAGTGGAAAATTGTATCAAAAATAATACTGAGTGGCAAAATTATGTAGAAAATAGTACAATATTGATTTGCTTTAATATGAAAAACATTAGTTTTCATTGAAATCATGTACCTATGTTTAGTCAACATTTAATTCAGAACCAATATCATAATTCATAATTTGGGAGTGGAAAAATCACCCCTAAAATGGGGAGTGAGAGTGGAAAATTATTCACATTTGGGTGTCATTTCCCACCCAAAACGCCAAATTTTGGGACACTGAGCGATGGCATGTCCTTTCGCTCAATCACAGTGATCACGGTACAAAGATACCGAATGGTATTTCAATAGCAGTCGAATCATCGTTGTTATTCCATCCATTCCAACCATATTTGTCATGAATCACTCGCCTCACAGCGACAGACTTTGCTGGTGCTTAGGATTGTTTAACTAGATCTGTTTTTCAATCTGCTTACAGGAGATGTCTTGAATCTTGTTCGACTACATACTTGAATGTCTGTGGAGCCCTTATTGTTCCTTACATGTTGATGTTACTGCGCAGTATCGTTTTGCAGTGGTCTAGCGTGTGTTCTGAACTCTACGCCGACTGTTGGGCGACAGCTACATGTTTCATTCTTGTTTGAATGTGCAGAATACCAATAGAGGCTGCCATCTCTGACGCACAATTTTTTGTCCGACGGACGTTCCGAAAAGTGTTCGTTTCGGGTGATAGTCACGCAGGTACTGTCGGAAAACTGCCACACCAGGATATATTCAGCATTCAAACGAAATGGATCTTTTTAGTCATGTATTGCTGACAAACATCACGGCACTCGCCACGAAGTTGAAACATTAACTAACAACTTCGACGCCACCTCTAACTCGGCTTCTATGGGACGTAGACAAAAACCAAAGACGCCGTTCGAAAGCCCGTCAGAATGCATTTTGAAACTATTTCAGGCAATTTTTTTCTCAGGTCAATATTGAGGTCACCAGAGGTCATCAAGGGTAGATTTTAAAGTTTTAGGACTTCGCTCCAGAAA
>JAXIVJ010014280.1:0-34860 GCA_036785665.1 Chirona hameri | reverse complement strand
TCTCTCGGCACCACCACTAGCTTGGCTGGGTCTCTGCACAGTGTCACGGTCGTGGAACGTCTTCTAACGGGCAAAACACTAATATAAACACAGAGCGCACAACATGGCGGTCGCCATAGTCAGGCGCGTCATCCACTACTTCATCCATTACTTCAACTACATCATCCATTACTTCAAGTATATGAGTAATTTCATCCGCATCCGCCTCGGCCAGCCGTCCACAAAACGACTACCCCGCATAACAAGCCGGACGGTCACCGAACCCAGCGCTATCCGTCCTCCTGGTACAGATACGGGAACCCCGGGTCGGTCAGCACGCAGAACAGTGAGATGCGCTGAGCGTATGAAGAAGATAGCAAAAGAACGCCAGTGACGTTGCCTTGTATCGCACCACCGACCTCCTAAATATATAGCAAATACCCTGACCCCCATTAGGTCATTACCACTGAGCCAGTGTCTCCCGAAAGCAAAAAAGCCAGTGAACTGTTCAGTGGCAGCCGGGAGGCGCCTACGAGTTCTGATATTCACGTCATATTAATAATAATTAAAATTGCAGACTATTGCTATCATGGATGGACGCAAAATTTGCATACGATAGTGCGACCCTGCATCCCCACTAAACTGCCAAATTTCGCGGTTGTGACTGCAGGGTGCGCGCAGTCATTGGGGCGACATCTGAACGGACAGCGGACAGGTGGCTGCCACTTCTCGTTATTAGTATGAAATAGCTCTCTATGTAACAAGAACAACCGGGTTATGTGTCAACTTGAGAAGCGAATGTGTGTGTGAAGAAAAAAAATGTGTGAAAGCGAATGTGTGGTGATTTAATTGTTGAAAATGACTGTCATGACTGCCTGTCAGTGCCTATCGAATAATGCTACACATATTTTTTAACATTCTACCGTGCATATTTCCGAAGAAGTTATTTTTTCACCGGTTCCAAATTACAATAGAATAAATAAAGCTGGTACATACAATACAAAATTGCGTTCCTAATGATACATTATTAAGTAAAAACTGATTTGCCTTCACATTTTCGCGAACCGATGAGCTGTGGATTTTTCCTTCCGTGGAGCCCTTTTCACCGGCTGTTTTTGAATTGATCAAAAGAGAAACACTCTGATATGTGGCCGACGTAAAGAACGATGCACTGTTCGGCCTGCACAACAGTGAGCTGAAGGCTTCTATTTTAGTTTTGCTTTTCTCTGGGTATGACCGCCTTCCCAGTGGTGCAGCTCCACTGCAGTGAAGCTGTGCTGTTGCACTGATACGAGGCAGAGGATGTGTACAAGACTTAGTGAGAAGTGTGATCTCCAGAGGGAAGTCCATGAAGATAAAGGTATATATTTTTGTTTTGTACAAGACAAAGACAAGGAAACTTCGGTGCATTGAATATATGTGTTATTTCATTGGTAGTATTTATTTATTTATTTATCTATTGATCACCAACAGGTCAATAAGCCCACTAATAGGTGAAGTCAGGAAACAAGACAAACCAAATACACACGAAAATATACAATACTAAAATACTAAAACCACATGACAACCAATCATCAATCACCAACATCAGACGGGATTGTCTCTTACATATTGTATCACACTTGCTCTGAAGCAGTGTTCGACACGGGCCCACCAACCCCCAGGCCGGCCCGGCCCAGGCCCATGAACACCAAGCCCAGGCCCGGTCCGGCCCGTTCAGATATCAGATATCAGATGTCATTATTTTCACAAAATTTGCAATCATTATCCTACCAGGCCCGACCGGGCCTGGCATATTTACTTGTGTCCTAGCATATTTACTTGTATACTATAAATGTGAAACAATGAACCAACTATGCTAACCCCCCCAAAAAAACACAGCCACAGCAACAGTGTGTTGCTGTGTTAGTGAACTGCTGGTTAAAATATTTTTTAAGCTGACCTGAGCTTGCGCGCATTACTTCAAAATTATCGGTCCAGGCCCGTCCAGAGCCCGGTGATTTCCTTAAAGTTGAGGCCCGGCCCAGGCCCGGCCCATGGACCATAGTGCCAGCCCGGCCCATCGCGAACTCTGCTCTGAAGCTAGCAAACATTGCGTGGAACGGATCAGCACTCAGCAGCTTGTAATCTTTCCACATGTGCATTGAATCCCAATACAACCCGTCGGAATAGCCCTCGCTTAGTGGTCTCCTTGTTAGCCTTGTGAGCGGACGGAGCATGAATCAGTTGCGATGGTGCGGCCCTGGTTCAACGCCGTGGTACGTGGAGTGGGACGCAGCCGAACAGAAAGGCGGTATGGCGGAGTCGGATCGGAATAGGATCAAGTATAGGAACATGAACTGCTCCACTGCCTAAACAGATCTCTTAATTGTCCCCACGGTCCCTTTCCACGTGCCCCGAGTCATGTCTGCCACGTCAGCCGTCACTAATGAAGAAAACAGTGTGGGAGCGCGCGCAGTAGAGGGGAGAGGAACAGGGGTCAGGTTACCGGGCACACGGCAAAAGGCGCGCGGGGGGGGGGGGACGGCTGGCGGAGAGGCGCCTGGCCACTACTACTAAGCTTCGGTGCATTGAATATGTGTGTTATTTCATTGGTAGTATAGGATCATTAAATGCTCCACTGCCTAAACAAATCTCTTAATTGTCCCCACGATCGCTTTCCACGTACCCCGAGTCATGTCTGCCACGTCACTAATGAAGAAAGCAGCATGGAAGAGGGGAGAGAAACAGGGGTCAGGTTATCGGGCACACGGCAATAGGCGCGCACGCGGGGGAGCGGCTGGCGGAGCGGCGCCTGGTCACTACTATCACTCTCGGACCACCTGGTCAAAACAGGACCGTCCCGTTTAGAGGCGGTGTCTCTATATTTCGAAAACGCCTGAAGTTAGGGGGCGGAAGTTTTTGAAGCTATATCAGGACGTGGCTCTCCCTATGCGACCAGAAAACTGTTGATCCAGCCCATCTAGAACACACCTTGGTACTTACTTAATGGGTTAACTATTATATTTATGTACTTACTATTACATTATTCATATGTTAAATTTTCAATAATAAATCATCACAATTAATAATTAATTATAGAATAAGAAATTCGTTAATTAAATCCGTTGCAGACTATGGTCACTAGCGGATCCAGGAGGGGAGGGGGGGGGGCATTGCGGCCATGGCCCCCCTCCGAACCGCCTGAAATCGGCACAAAATTGACACATTTCCTTACATAGAAGACAATCTGCAGTCGGTATATAGAACATCCACGTAGCCCACCATCGATGCCGGTCGATGTTAACTCAGAAAATTGGTCCGGCGGAGCCCCAGGTTGTGGCCCGGATGGAGGTCATAGGTCCGGCGGAGCCCAAGGTGGTGGGCCCGGATAGAGGACGAGGTCCGGCGGAGCCCCAGGTCAGGGCCCGGACAGTAGGTATAGGGGCCTCTCCCGGACAGAGGAGGTAAGACGGGTAGTAAAGCGTAGACGGTGTTTCATATAAGTCCTATAGATAAACTAGCTCCCTTTGTAAAGTAGGAACCGAACTGTTTGCGTTAAAACCATATATTATGGGTGTCCCACGCAGCAATGCGGTCGTTCAGCGGAGTGCTAAGAGGATTTATTGATGAGGACATTTATCCTACCTGGGAGATAATCATCCAGTTGGCACCCGGCACTACTGGGAGGGAATTTTGGGGGCGTACAAACCATTATTGGGCGAATGAAAGCGGAATGTCTGTACTGTAGCTGAGAGTGGCAGTAAGGATGAGGAAGGATAACTCTTAGGTTAAGGCCCAGTAGGAGTCGTACAAACTCAGTCAGGACAGCCGGACGGATCATTACTCGAAGGTAAGTAAAACGTAGCAACGCTGGCATACGACAAGTGGGCGATTAGGTGTTGGGAGTTAAACGGGTGTTAAATGGGGAGGGATAACTGGACGGATGACCTAACTTACAAATCGACTTAAGAGTTGAAAGGAAGATCTGAATCACGAAGGTTGGCAATGGTCACCAGGGCGTCACACCCGACGCTAATCCTACACACCTCCCCGTTGTATCGTCCTCATCCTCATGGGCGGACCCTGCCTCCCGTCCTCGAGCAGTGAAATGGCATGTCGGTGAAACAGCCTATACGATGGACCAGGATGATCAGCCTCTCAAAATGTAGAAGCATCTACCACCATCAGATGTGTTGTACGCGGAAGGGGATCTACGCTACGCTATACATACATCTCTGTACATCTATACTACATACTCTGTCTACATCTACGCTATGCTACATCTATATCTCTACATCAGTTTCTACATCTCTCATCACTTCTAGCGGACCTACGAGCCGGACAGGTCACTGCAGGTCACTGCAGAACACTGCAGATCACTGCAGGTCACGGCAGGTCACTGAAGGTCGAGTTGACGAAGAGGACAAGAGGGAGCAGCAGTTGCCATTACAGCTAGAGGGATCAGCAGTTTCCCACTATAGCCGGAGGAGTGGATGTTCTCTTTAAACCCCCTCCATTTTCTTTCCCCTACCCTCCTGTACCTCTACCTCCTCTCATACCTTCTTCTCCATTCCCCTCACCCTACAATGTACCCCTCCACTGCTATCCCACTCTATAACGTACCCCTCCCTACACACGCAAGAGTGGAGCGGAACCTGGCCTAGTTCCTTGTTCCCTATCATACCCTCCCAGTTCCCACTCTCCCTACCCCTATGACCCCCTGTCATTCCCCAACGCTACAGTCCCAATCGGTAATTAGCCGCACCCATCCAGGGTAATAGAACAGCGGGTAGAACAGTAAGGAATGTAACGCCCAAATGAATTAGACAAGATATAACTTGTATAATTCATAAACTAAGCTGTTGATAAAGGCCTGTTTGATAAAGGCCTGTGGCCGAAATATTACAACATAATAATAACATTTTGATAACATTGTATTTTCACCTTTTCGAGGAAAATGTCATGTTTTTTAGTTTATTAATTATATCAAGTATGTTCCTCGAACAAGCACTTAACTCTATAAAGTACGATATAACTTGTATCGTAATTGTTTTGTCTATTATAAATTGAAGATATTTTCTATTTCCATAGATTACATCTTTATTTATTGAATTAAACGCCAGCAAATATACGAAGTAGTAGTCAAAGTAGTGTATTTGCAGTACATGTAGTAACATTTGGAAGCAATCATATTAAATTCTACTACGAAGTTGTAGTCGAAGTAGTGAATATTTCAGTACTGTAGTAGTATGTGGAAGCGATCAGCGGTCGTTCCGACATTTTTTAACCCCCAAGCCCATTTAAACCCTTTATGCCCGGAATATCGAAAA
Source organism: Chirona hameri (assembly GCA_036785665.1). Taxonomy (NCBI): domain Eukaryota; kingdom Metazoa; phylum Arthropoda; class Thecostraca; order Balanomorpha; family Balanidae; genus Chirona; species Chirona hameri. The sequence continues at coordinate 29,569 of JAXIVJ010014280.1, read as the reverse complement.
ATGATCAATAAAAACGTTGTAGCTAAGACTTGTAGCTATCTGTTCCAGAAGTCGGATTTAAAATATTTACCATAGGTTACGAGCCAGTCTCGTCTGAAAATCATCGATTTAACATGGGAACCCTATGGTGTAGTAGATTTTTAACGCCCAAACGCCCGAGTGCTGCCAACTATTACTGATGGAGGGGGGGGGGAGGCTCACCCATCGGCCCCGCCCCTTGCATTGTCAAAATATACGGAGAAAGGTATAAAAGTTATATTATATATTAAGGTTATATAGGCCAACAACACGTACGAAGGCTGCAAAAAAACGTTCTAACAAAACCGTTCCAACAGATCCGAAAAATATACGGATACAAAGACGTTCCAACAACACGTAAGAACGCTGAAAAAAAAAGTTCTTAACAAAACCATTCTAACGGATCCAATTTGTTTTCTTCACAAAGCGCTTGTAGCATATTTTATGGTTCATCCTGGGTTTGAAATGCGTGAAACGTCATAGAAAATTTGAAATGGAACATAAACAAGTGTTTCATAAACTGGATATAATCGGATGCAGGCACGTAGCCAGGATTTCGTCCAGGGGGGGGCGGCGCCTCGAAAGGGCCCCTTCTCGAGCGTTGAAACGGCCCCTTTCCAAGCGTTGAAAGCCCCCCCCCCCCCCACACAAAAAAAAAAACGCATGAAAAGGCACGTTACAAGGCTGGAAAATTCAGTATGGCAGGTATGGCATGGGCCATACCAACATTTAGGAGCTGGAGTTAGCAAACTGCCAAATCAACTTTGGAACCAGCGACACGAATTTGGAATCAGCTATACCAACTTGGAATATTTTTTAAGCTCAAGACCTGGAACTCTTAAACAAATTGCGCCGCGGAGCGGCGCGAAAATTTTGAGTATTATGCCCTGGGTTGCTTTCTCATCAATGCGTCGCATTGCGTATGGTGCGGACCTCTAAAATTGCTATATTGTGCGTTTAAAAGTGCGGGGAAAAGTGCTAAAGTGAACTATTTTGCCCAATAATATAGGAAAGTAGCAACATAACACATAAATGCGCCGAGAAACTGACCGATTTTTGTTTTCTAACCCGCATATAATTGAATTTGTAGTTAAATTGCGCCGCGGAGCGGCGCGAAAATTTTGAGTTTTATTCCCTGTACAACTGTATTCTTACTGTTGAAAAGCCCAAGGTCCTTCAGATCGTCTAGGGGCCCCTCTAACCTTTTCTACGCCCTTCCGACCTGTTCAGGGACTCATCTGGGATCCGCGAAGCGAAAAGACATGATGTGGAGTGGGTGATATATATAATACAAAGAGGGCTTACTCTACAGGAAAAAAAAAATCGGATCTTTCGGGTACATTGTAGCACCCTGACGAAGGGTGTTACAATATACCCGAATGCTCCGCTTTTAATATTTTTATTGTGGAGTAAGTCCTCTTTGTATTTAATCTTCATCTGGGATCTCTACGTGCTTTGACCCTTCCGGTCTCACCAGAGACTCCTCTGACCTTCCAAGAAGCCCTTCTTGTGTGTCAAGGGGCCCATTCGGTCTGTTCTGAGGTCCTTCCGACCTGGCCAGGGACTGCACTGGCTGCTTTGTCGCCCTGCCGACATGCTCAGGGGCAGGGGCGGTGGATTGCGGGGCGCAGGGTACCCAAAATCCCCCCCCCCCCCCCAAATGAAAATCCTGGGGAGGGGAAGGGTCATGTTGCCCCCAGATTGAGCAGGCTAAAATCTGGGGGAAGGGGCAAAACTACCCTTTGCCCCCCAGGATTTTCGACTGGGGGGAATTTTGGGTACCCTGTCCCCGCAATCCGCCGCCCCTGCTCAGGGGCCCCTCCGACCTGCCCAGGGGCTCCTCCAGCCTGGCTAGGAACTCATCCGGCATGTTCAAGGGTCCTTCCGACCGGCCCAGGGACCCTTTCGGTCTAGCCAGGGGCCCCTCTGACTTGCACAGGAGCCCCTCCGATCGGCCCAGCGACTCTTCTGGTCGGCCTGCGCTGGCTGCTTTGTCGCCCTTGCCGACATGCTCAAGGGGCCCTCCGACCTGCCCTGGAGCCCCTCCGTGCTGGCCAGGGACCACTTTGGCATGTTCATGGGCCCTTCTTACCCGCCCAGGGTCCTTTCGGTCTGATCAGGGGCCCCTCCGATCTGCGCAGGGACCCTTTTAACTTTCCAGGGGCCCTCTGGTCTCTCCAGGGGCCCTTTAACCTTCTAAGGGGCCCTTCCGACCTAGCAAGGGACTGGGCTGGCTGCTTTGTCGCCTTGCGACATGCTCCGATGGCCCTCAGGCCTGCCCTGGGGCCCCTCCGTGCTGGCTAGGGGCTCATTCAGCATGTGCAGGGGCTCTTCTGACCCACCTAGGGGCCCTTTCGGTCTGGTCAGGTCCCCTCTGACCTACACAGGGGCCCTCTTAACTTCCCAGAGGCCCTCTGGTATGTCCAGGGGCCCTCCAACCTGCTCAGGGGCCCTTATGACCTGGCAAAGGACTGCGCTGGCCGCTTTGTCGCCCTGTCGACATGCTCAGGGGCCTCTCAACCTGACCAGGGGCCGATCTGTGCTGGCTAGGGGCCCATTCGACGTGCTCAGGGGGCCCTCTGACCCACTCAGGGGCCCTTTCGGTCTGGCCAGGGGCCCCTCTGACATGCGCAGGGCTCTTTTGCACGTCCAAGGGACCCTCTGGTCTTTCAGAGAGGGCCCTGGTGGCCCTAAAGGGCCTCTGAAGTCCTCTAAACTCTCTAAAGACCACGCTTCGTGTAGTATGATACCGCGCTTCGCGCGATCTCGTCGACCCTTTTCGGCGCGCTGCGCGCGCCGAAAAGGGCCCTCCTGGCCTCCGGGGGGGGGGGGGGGCGGCCGCCCCCGCCGCCCTCTCCTTGGCTACGTGCCTGATCGGATGAAACTAACTTCGCATAGATATAAACAACCGTTTTGTCTAACGAAAGGGGATGTTTTCTTGCCTTGCTGATCATTAAATAATATATTTTTATCTAACGATCCGCCAGGGGTTCAATCGACCTTGCTTCTACCTCACGATTTACAAGTCTGCTAAATTATGGTCTGTTGAAGTATACGCTTTTGCGTATCAAATATAAACGTTTGGCATATTGTTTGATCCAAATTAGCATGTGTTTTCGTGAACGGATACTATTTCCTTTCAAATCCATGTAAGATGAGGCCTTGAAACACAGGCGGCCAGAGTGCCCCTCAGGCGGCCAAAGACAGAGCGCCCTCCCCCCCCCCCCCCCCAGGCGGACAGAGCGCCCCTCTCAGGCGGCCAGAGCGCCCCCTCAGGCGGCCAGAGCGCCCCCTCAGGCAGGCAGAGCGCCCCATCAGGCAGCCAGAGCACCCCTCAAGGGGCCAGAGCGCCCCCTCAGACGGCCAGAGCGCCCCCTCAGGCGGCGAGAGGCCCCCTTGGCTTCCCTTGGCCTTGGCTTTCCCTTGGAATCCGCAGGGGCTGCGGATTCCAAGGGCGCCCTGGCCCCTCGGCTGATTTTGGCTGAACACAAAGCGCCCCTCGGCTGATGGGGGGGGGGGGACTGCCCCCCCCCCCCCCTTCTTCCGCCACCCCTGATGCCGACTTGAAGACGGCTAACTCGGTTTATAAACTTCCATTTTGGCATGTGTAGGGCCCATTCTGACCCATGACCGTCCACTTTCTTCTGCTCAGGAGGGCCCTCACGTCCAGTTTTCATTTTGTTTTATTGGACCCCCCCCCTAGTTCTTAACATCCGGGGGGCCAGTGGGGTCGGGACCCCGACCCCCCGACCCCCAGGATCTCCAGCCCTGACCAGGGCCCAAAGAAGGGTCAACATTCAACAACGCAAAAACGCCGGCATAAGCCGCCGCGCAATCGACACGACCGACTTGAGTGACATCTTGCGGTAGGATTTATAAGCTTTCGAGCGGCATCTCCCATCGATATATGCACTGGAAGCAAGGCCCTATAACCAGGTAAGGACACGAGCCATTTGACCTTGAACTCGGCGGACCGCCGGATGACGTCACTGGCGGTGCCCGGCTCCTTCGTCGGCGCCGCGCTCAAGCGCATAGCTGTAAATCGTAAACGACAAAACATACCACCCTATAGAGGCATATTTTCGGAATCAGCGCATCAAGGAGGCTCTGTATGCAAAATGTGGGGCAAATCGAGACACCTCAGAATGTCACACTGCCAGTGTGATATCTGATGGCCTGCGCGCGGCGCCGCGTTCGGACGTGCGACGCGCACGGGCGGCTCGCCTCCTTACCTGAGCGAGCGTGTTCCGACCTTCGTCCGTCCCGTGAGACTGGAGTGTGATCGTGAGGTGTGACTGCGTCTGAGTGCTGTGGGAGCCCGCTGTTCTTCGGAGATCGCGGGGTGTCGAGTTCGTCGACTGTTCGGCGCTGAGCTGGTTGCCTCGCTCGGCCCGCTCAGCCCTGTCCCGACTCGGCTCCTGGTGCGCATCTACACAGCGGCCGCCGTGCCGGCCTCTCTCCCGTGGCGGCACAGCTCGCCGTGGGAATCCGGCGGCTCTATCGCCTGCCGGCCGGCTGCGCCACCTGCGCACGCGCCTTGGAGCTGCCCCGCGCTGACAGCTGGTGGTGTGGTGTTCGGCGCGGCGGCCGTGGACGTGCATATGCGTAGGAACAGGGAGGCCGGGGGGGGGGCCATGGCCCCTCACTTTTCGGCCATTTTTTTGGGCTAAAATCTTCATTTTTGCTTGGTGAGTAAAGTGTTTCATGGCAAAAGGTTCGCTAAGACGAGAACAGCCCAAATCTGCAAAGAAATATTCCATGGGGGGGGTTGGGGTACTCTCAAAACGAGATCACAGTTTCACTGTCCCCCCCCCCCCCACACACACACACTTTTCGTGACGTTCCTACGTTCCTGTGGACGTGCCAGGGGGGGGCGTGGAGGGAGGCAGTGGCGCACGCAGGGGGGGGGGGGGTCAAAGGGGTCAGCTGACCCCCCCCCCCCCCCCCCCCCCCGGAATTTATGAGGGGGCCCGCATCAAAAGGACCCGTATTCTGACCCATACCTGGCAGGGCCCGGTCTTGGTAAGGCCTGATCGAGGCAGGGGCCCGGTGCTGGCAAAGGCATGATATGGGGCCCGGTCAGGACGAGAGCCCGGTCACAACAGGATCCAGTCCTTGCAGATTCTTGATGCTGGCCGTTTCTGGTAAGGGCCCGGTCTTGGCCAGGCCAGGTGCTGGCAAAGGCGTGGCATGGGCACCGGTCAGGACGAGGGCCCGGCCACAACAGGGACTGGTCCTTGCATATTCTTGATACGGGCCCCTTTCTGGTGGTCGGACCTGACCGGTCTTGGTCAGGTCCGATCGAGGCAGGGGCCCGGGCTGGCAAAAGCGTATTATGGTTATGGGGCCCGGTCAGGACGAGGGCCCGGACACAATAGGGCCCGCTCCTCGCAAATTATGTGATACGGGCCCTTCCTGATAGGGGCCCGTTCCTGGTAGGGGCCCGATCAAGACAGGGCCCCGGTGCTGGCAGAGGCGTGATATGGGGGCCCGGTCAGGTCGAGGGCCCGGTCCTTGCAAATTATTGATACGGGCCCTTTCCTGGTAGGGGCCCGGTCTTGGTCAGCTCCGATCGAGGCAGGGGCCCGGTGCTAGCAAAGGCGTAATATGGGGCCCGGTCAGGACGAGAGCCCGGTCACAACAGGATCCAGTCCTTGCAGATTCTTGATACGGGCCCGTTCCTGGTAGGGGCCCGGTCTTGATCAGGCCCGATCGAGGCATGGGGGCCCGGTGCTGGCAAAGACGTGATATGGCGCCCGGTCACAACAAGGCCCGGTCTTTGCATTTTCTTGATACGGGCCCTGTGGTGTCGTCGTCGGTCCTGCTCTGGTCGGTCCAGTGAGAGGCGAGTTGCGGGGTGCAGATCTGTATTGGATCGAGTCCGGAGGCACACTGACACCCTACCATGATAGACACGCACGACGTCACATACATGGTTGGGTGAACAGCCAATGAGGTAATCCAGTCAGGCCTGGTACCCTTACAGTGCACCAATCGGGTGCCGCGTGCGGCTGGCCACGGGGCGGTGGCCGGCGCCCGCGGCGGTAGGTCGCATGCACCGGGCGGCCGCGCGCCGCGCGGTGACCCGGCAGTGGCAGCATGCTGTGCCGCCGGGCCGACTGGGCGCACTCACAACAGGCCCGTTTCTGGTACGGGTCCGGTCTTGGTCAGGTCCGATCGAGGTAGGGGCTCGGTGCCGGCAAAGGCGTGATATGGGGCTCGGTCAGGACAAAGGCCCGGTCACAACAGGGCGTGCTCCTGAGAAATTATTTGATACGACCCCTTCCTGATAGGGGCCCGATAGAGGCAGGGGCCCGGTGCTGGCAGAGGCGTGCCACGTGATATGGGGCCCGGTCAGGATGAGGGCCCGGTCACATCAGGGCTCGGTCCTTGCATATTCTTGATACGGGCCCGTTTCTGGTAGGGGCCTGGTCTTGGTCAGGTCCGATCGAGGTAGGGGCCGGTGCTGGCAAAGGCTTGAAACGGGGCCCGGTCAGAACGAGGGCCCGGTCACAACAGGGCCCGCTCCTTGCATTTTTTTAGACGGGCCCGTTCCTGGTAGGGGCCCGATCAAGGCAGGGCCCCGGTGCTGGCAGAGGGGTGATATGGGGCCCGGTCAGGTCTAGTCTCTGGCCAAAACTAGTGGCTAGAGCGAACATGAACTAAATTTATCCCTTTACAACAAAGAAATATGCGTTTTTGTTTTTCCCCCATAAAGTTACATTGAAAAGTTCACGATTATAACTTGACCTTAGGTCACCGATATAGATAATCCGAGATATTGTAGTCCCTAATGACGATGACGTGCAATGAGTTTCATGTCGCTCGATTAACCACTGTGACGGCTGTGCTACCAATAAGTTGTTTGGTGGCATAGGCGTAGGAACAGTGGGGCCGGGGGGGGCATGGCCCCCTCACTTTTCGGCCATTTTTGGGGCTAAAATCTTCATTTTTGCTTGGTGAGTAAAGTGTTTCATGGCAAAAGGTTCGCTAAGACGAGAACAGCCCAAATCTGCAAAGAAATATTCCATAGGGGGGTTGGGGTACTCTCAAAACGAGATCACAGTTTCACTGCCCCCCCCCCCCCCACACACACACACACACACACTTTTCGTGACGTTCCTACGTTCCTGTTTGGTGGTCATGCCATTTGACCTGACCTGGTGACCTGACCTGACCTGTCCGGGACCCAATTTTGTTGCCAAAACGTGGCTTAGCTATTAATTTCAAGTTGCTGAAAGTTTCAAGTCGATATCTCCATGCGTTTTCTGATTATGGCGGGAAAAAAACGCCCCCGCCCCCGAGCACCTCTAGGGTTAATTCCTATTCCGTTCGAGAACGTAGCCTAGCATAGTTTATACGGGACTTTGACGTCCAAAGGCTGGTACTTGTAATCCTGTAAAGGACATGAATCTGGGAGGTTAGAAAGTAAAACAGCGCCATAAGTTGGTCCATTTTCTAAAATTGCCTCAATTTCCGAAGAGATTATTAATTCATGCCTAGAGAATATAAAGTCCCGTGTAAACGCGGTTTCTATCTACACTACAATGTGTGCATAAGCATCTCAAACATCTATGGGCGTAGCCAAATAATATTGTAACGCTCAACTTCACTGTTGAAATAAAATGCTTCGCTATTTGGCACATGTTACGTTTCATCGTTAATACTATAGAGATGTACCTAGGGACCGATGATTTTGAGTACCAAAGCCCACCGAAGGCAATGGGTAGCAGATCTCCCGAAAAAAAAAATAACACCTAGTTATTACGACGTTTTAAATTTTTGACGCGATCTGTTCCCCGTGCTTCTCTCATTTTGACCAAACTCCAGAAAGCCTGTGCGCAGCTTCCAGACAGGTATGCAGCAACTGGTTGACACCAGGCCCTGGATCCGTTGGTTTTGCCTTCACAAGTTATGCGCGAGACCGTCTCTACATTTGCTGCGATGCTGTATGTTGTAAAGACAGTACAAATCAGCCATGTATCGCGCCAACTGATCACCCATACCATACCTGCTACGAAAATACCGTATCCGTTCACCAGTCACCACTACTGCGTGTTGTCATTGACCTCATTTCGTCAACTCTCGACAGTTGTACAGCCATAAGCGTAACTTTATATCTCTTTGTGGGTGCTTGAGCACCCACAATCCTTGTCTCAGCACCCCCTGACTCATTTGAGCACCCACAATGTTTCCAAGTTACCTAGCACTGTAGTGAATTGACAGAAATAGATAACATAATCATACCTAAAAGATGCAAAAATGCTGCAATGCAAGGCCTATGCAAGCCTAGGCATAGGCAAGGCATGAACCTTGTGGCAATACAAGAAAGACACAGTTTTTGCCACCACAGAAAGGTACTAGTAGATAGGCATCTATCATCATGTGATTTTGACCGAAAAACACCTCTTATTAAGAATCAACATATTAGTTATTACCCAATGATAACCTTGATATGACCTGCAACCAGTGTCCAGTGCAGGATCCAGCCCAGTGTTTTGGGAGGGGTCAAACGGGTTTTGGAGGGGCCAAGCGTAAAAAATAAATTTATTTCCATGCACTGCCATAGGTGTAATGTTAAAAAATAAGACCTTTGGGGGGCCATGGCCTTAACTCTTCTGACATTGAGGAACCCAACCAGGTAAGAGAACCAGGTAAGGTTGCCCCCCCCCCCCCCCCCCCCCACTGGATCCGCGCCTGCCTGCAACACTGTGAAAACATGTGTGGATTTTGAACAGCCACTTTTAAACTAAAGTAAATACCAAGCACTTGGCAGATGGTAGGTATGTATGACAAGAAATACAAAAATGAGAAAAGTGGTGAGCAGCATCTAGCATCAGCATGTGCTTGGTAGTTGATGCTTCTGTCTACCAATTTGAAACTTCAGTACCTGCCTACTCGACTTGACAGCAACTAGACTCTGGTGTGAATCTTACCGTAGGTCCTTGGTCTTACCCAGGATAATATATATTGGATAATATTACTTTAGGCACACCTCAAGCCTCACGGTACACTTGGTCACGCGTCAAACAAGAGACAAGACAAGAGTCGTAACTGGAACGTCGCAAGAGCGCCACATATGAAAGAGTCAAGTTGTTTAAAAAAGATGATTCTGTTGGATCGTAGGTATCAATTGACAATAAAAAAATATTTTTTGAAATGCATCCTGCAGATATCACTTCAAATTTAATTCATTATGTCAGATCATTTGGTTTACATAGGTACCTAATATTCAACGATTTGGCATACCTATTTGTCATTTTATTGTTCTTGACATACTGCTGTCTGCTGCTGCTGTCTGCTGCAACGGGATGACGCAGTGTTTCGGTTGCGCGATTTGAAACAAAAATTGTAATTTTGTTCAACATCGTTAAACACGTTCAACATTTCGATTCGATTATTTACGTCAGGTTTGCGTGCGCTAGGATTTGGTTTGCTCATGTGGTGAGTGCATGGCGTAGGTCAAGGCCCCACCGCTGACATAGAGATGAAGAAACAGGCGGTGATCAGCAGTTTCTTCCGACGCAGGTAAGATTGAATTTTAGCCACTTTTAATGCATACCAAGTGTCAGACATTATCGCAATTTGTTGGTAAGGATCGCCTGTAAGATGCCACGCGCAAAACGGTCGTTTTTTCACGCATCGGTGGGCGCTAGACGTAAAAGCGGATGCAGACTGGTTTAAGGAGCGCGGCAGAAATACCCGGGCGGGAGTGGATGTTTCGCACGGTTCGTTGTAAAGGGTCGGAGGGGTCAAGACTATTGAAGCATACCACTCGAAAGCTGACGCCTTGATGATTCCAGAAATGTGCAAGTTTTGAAAATTGACGGGCCCTCTTTTTCAAAAACTTAAGTTTGGTAAAATTCGGCTCCCTTTCCGCTTTGACTGCGCTACTGGCTACGCTTTGGGAGGGACCGAGAAAAATTGACAGGGCAGATATAAATCCATGTTAGACAATTTTTTCACCCTACTCAGCAATTTATCTGTCGGTTACGAAGCTCCACCAGATCTGAAATACCCACGACCGCCCGCCGCCCGGGCATTTCTGCAATCTGCCGCGCTCCTTAAAGGAAATATAGTCCACCTTCGGAAATTATGATGAATTAAAAAAAAAAGTTTACATGGTTTTTGGTCTCATTCGATTCAGCGTAGAAAATTAGGCGACATAATTTTAACATATTTGTTTTCTATTAAATAGAAAGCGTTAAATTTGGTTATGCCCACCGCAATCTTTTGGTTATGCCCACGGTTATGCCCGTTTTTTTCTTTCTTTTTGAATGAAAATAACCGTTTTTGTCGGCTGCAGAGCGATTTCAGCTGAAAGAAGCTTTACTCGGGGGTTTTCGGGTACGAGAAACAAGATGGCTATCTCAGTTTAAATCCCCATGTTGGAAGGTGGACTATTTCCTTTAAACGAGTCTGCATCCGCCTTTACGCGGGCGGTAGCCGGTTTGGAACGGTGCCATTTCGCACCAATCTCCCGCCAGATGGCAGCAGCTTACGGCTAGCTCGTACCGCAGCGTCGCAAGTCGATAGGTGTCAGCACCGATGTCTGAAGTGAGATCATTGGGTTAGGTTTCTGTCCCTAGGTGGCACTAGCGGTTAACGCCTGAAGTTATAGTGTACCGCATAGCTTGTAACTGTGAAATGGGTACTTAACAATTGCTAGTGGGGGAGACAGAAACGGAACTTTTTTGTTCTGGGCTGGGCAATAAAAACGAAATGGCTTGTTGATAAATCTATAAACATGCCCTGGTTTTACGATGCAAACGTTATTTTTCAACAATCATTTACTTTCGATGAGCGAATTCGGAATGCCCTCAAACTTCGAACGAAATAGACACCATCAGAAAATAACATGAAAGGTTCGTTTTTTCGGGGCATGGATGTGCCTGGTTACACTGACTCATCAAGGAAAGGTCTCTTAGCTACAGCACACCAAAATGTATTTGCCTTTTTGTTGTGGTCCTTTCGGTACCATTTATCGACATCTAACTTCGGTTTATTTTTTCTTCAGATCTGTCGCTGAAGAATCATCGTTGCCATCTAGCACGACTCGTCCGCCTCCTACCTCTGTGGATACGGATTGTCCAGGTAAGACATCTTTCACCTTCTCAGCCGACCGTCATTATTGCTGTTGCAAGTTCAGTTATTTATTGTCAACCACCCAAGGTCACATGGAAATTCATAGAACACTGTTTGAAGCGGAATGTTAGTCATAGGCGAATTGGCGAATTATTATTATAAGCGAATTATTGCCCAAAAACGATAATTGACCTCTAATGACGTCGGGGTCGATAGGTGCCCCCTTCCGGCAGTGCGAGGGCTAATATAGTTATCAGGTATTCGTTTAAATTCAATTAAAACTCAGTAATGCGGACGTTTCGTGGTATTTTTTATCACTTCATCGGCCTAACTGGCACAGCGAGTAACATTTGTACACACCATATAGGAATTTATTAAATATTAAGATAAACGTAATTCGTAAATACTACTTTATTTCGGAACGGATTGGAAGTGGATACCAACAGCTACCTACGTCACATGCCATCATTTTCCCAAAGCTTGTTTTAAATAGTCGTCTGTTCGCCTAACCCTTGAAGTCTGCTTTATATTTATACTTATTCTGAATTCTTCAGCAGACGATCCTGCTGTGCCCGAGGTCGAGCCTGCTGCACATTCATCTACGTCATCGACACCACACCCAGCCTCATCCTCGTCCAGTGAGGTACGCGGCTATAAGCGGCGTTTCCAGTACCGCTGGAAGAAAAACTACAGCTGGCTGGAGTACGATCGCCCTTCGGACTCAGTGACGTGCACGCCATGCAAAAAGGCGTATGCCATGAAGCTTCTCGACTGCGGTCTAAAGACGGATGGGGCATTCATCACTTGTGGTTTCCGATCTTGGGCAAAGGCTCTGGAAAGGTTCGCCAAACATGAAGAAAGCATCACACACAGAACCGCAGTCGCCCGCCTCAAGACCTCGACAGAGCCCAGCGCCACTGCCATGATGTCCGCTACAGGGAAAGCCAGAGACGTTGCCGACGCACGGGAGGCGCTCAGCTGCATTTTTCACGCCATTGCCTACCTCGCTGGACAGGGACTACCGATGCGACGAAGGGAGGAGGAAACCGGCAACCTGCAGCGACTCCTGGACCAATCGGAGCGCAACTGTCCGGCACTGAAGAAATGGCGGGAGCGGAAACAAACATTCACGTCTCCAGAAATCCAAAATGAGGTACTGGAGATGATGGCTTCAGCTATCGTTCGTCAGATCGCCGACAACGTGCGTGGGGAGGTGTTCGCTGTGATGGCCGATGAGACTCGAGACAGCGCCGGTACCGAACAGGTGGCCATCTGTCTTCGCTCTGTCAACAAACAGCTGGAGGTCGAGGAACAACTTGTCGGACTGTACAGCGTGGAGTCGACTACCGCACTCGTCCTGTCCAAGGTCATCAAGGACGCGCTGCTCCGTCTCGATCTGGACCTGAAGCAACTCCGAGGGCAGTACTATGACGGTGCTGCTAACATGGCTGGCAAGTTCAACGGTAAGAAAAATGCGACGTTCTCGTAACCATAATATGTGAACTGGCCAAATTGAACAACTGTCAGTCAATTGGATGATGCTTATCCACGTTATCGATTGATCGTAATCACAGCTGATTTATACCTTACTTTGAATAGCCATAGCAAGCACTAAACATAGTAGATTTCATGCTAAATATGATGTACACGTACCTAGTTTTTTTGTGCATGGCTGTTTCGACATTTTCCCGCACACTAAGCATATTGTTTAATGAAACAACCCAGTTTTATAATGACATTAGCAGTTTGGTATCCAACGTAAAAAAAACGGAAATCACAGTCATTCGCCCGCGAGAAGCTATAACACGAAATTGCGACTTTTTATTTTCTCCATAACTCTAAAATTCACAAATATTTTTAGGATGACAATCAAATATTCATATGATCATATGAACACGTGATTTTTTTCGGAATTTGGTAGTGAATTTCAAGGACTTTCCCAACTGGGTTGTTTCCTTTATTGTTCAGGTCACTCGAGGAAGTCACCAGTTCAGGTAAAGGGACTAGTTTATTTCGATTGTGATTAAGTGCTGAAAATCCGATGTTTGTATCTAAACAATATTTCTGGTCCTCAGGTGTTCAAGCTCGCATCAAAGCTGAAGAACCGAGAGCCGTATTCGTCCACTGTACGGCCCACCGGTTGAACTTGGCAGTCCAGGACTGCATGGACGGGGTGCGGTCACTGCGTGACACCATCCAGGAGGTATCTCGCATCATCGTCTTCTTCAGAGACTCTCCAAAACGCCTCTGCTGCTTGGTCCAGCACGGAGCTGAAAGCTCCCTCCGCCCACTCTGCCCAACCAGGTGGACCTGCAGCGAGCCGTCACTGGCGTCCCTCATCCGGAACTACATCGCGGTGGTGGAAACACTGGAAGCCATCGCCGAGGACTCGAGCACCGGACCGGACCAAGCGAGCACCGCCAGTGGCCACGCGCGGCGCATGCTGTCGTTCGAGTTCTTCTTTGGCGTGGCTCTGGCGCTGCATCTGCTGCGCATGACAACGCCAGTTATGAAGAGCGTACAGGGCCAGAAGCAAACGCTGGCTGCCAACCTGCAGCTGGTGAGCACTCTGCGCGGTGCAGTTCAGGGCCAGCGGTCCCGGTTCAGCTCATTCTACGCTGCTACAGTGAGCCAGGCTGAGGAGCTGGGCGTGAGTCCTCCGTCGCTGAAGCGTGTGGTCCGGCCACCGCGCCGGCTTGACGAGGGCAGTGAGCCGTATCGCCCTCAAACACCGGAGGATCAGTACCGCCCCATCTACCTTCTGGCTGTGGACCGCCTCTGTGCGTCCCTGGGAGCGCGGTACGGAGTCGACGAAGACGCGGAGGCCGCCGTCGCTGACGAGCAGCGGGTCGCCCAGGCCGAGTCAGCGCTGCTGACGGCCAACGCCGACGATGTGACAGCCACCGCCGCCTTCTACCGCCTGGACGAAGGACGCCTGGCGCTGCATTGTCAGATGTTGCAGGATGTCTGTCAGCAGGAAAGCATTCCGCTGCGCAGCCTGCCAGACGCCGTCAGTGCTCTTCGCCAGCCGCACCTGTCCCAGCTGCTGCCGGAGTGCGTGTCTCTCCTGCGGCTGATACTCACTGCGCCAGCGACGACTTGTACGGCGGAGCGTTCGTTCAGCCAGCTCCGCCGGCTGAAGACGTATCTGCGCTCAAACATGACACAAGCCCGCCTTAACCACGCGGCGGTATGTTCGGTGTATGCCGAGGAGCTCCATGCCCTGGACATGGTGTCTCTGATGCGACAGTTCGCGACCCGCACACCCCAGCGAGTGAACGTGTTTGGCTGGCGCTGAACTAAAGGACAGAGCTACCTTCGAGTCGGTTCACTTGCTCGCACGGTGTCTGTCGTGTTTCGAAGGGTAGTCGTGAAAAGCAGCATACATGTGATGGTATACGTGATTGTACTAATGCTCTGTACAGACTGCAGCCATTCAGCACGCCCTGCAACACTTACCTCACAGTTCAGTTTTGTTTTGTAGAGTTTGCCGAACATTACTAGACACTGAAATGGTGTAACCAGTCGGATTTGATGTTGTCTTATCAATGCTACGATATCCCAGCACACATGATGTCGGTTGAAGTGATTGCCTGATCGATTGATTGTTAGATATTCTTTGAGGTTTGGACGACCAAGCCAAACACACGTGTGTTTGTGTGTGTGTTTGATCGCTACGCTTTTTTTCAATCGCCATGTTTTTCACACAATTATTGTTAATCCGTCTGTGATGAGAAGGTACTTCATACCAGAGATAACAGTACAAACATATTTTTTCGTTGTACTTGCATATTTCAACACAAAAATACATTCGCGTACCAAACTAACACAATGTTTATACTGTCAATTGAGCACGTCGTTTTAAATATGTTAAACACTCGCTAACAGTTTTGCGTTTTGTGATATATCACTTCGGAAACCGTTCAGCACCCCCAATTATTTTTGGAAAACTACACCCATGTGTACAGCACATCAGTAGCACACGCACATAACATTCGCACATCAGTAGCACACACAGTCACCTTACACGAAATTGATAAGACAATTATGATATGTATCAGATCCCGTGCTGTAGGGACCCGCTCAAAAACAAGTGACCGAAATCCGCGTAGTTTTCTTCTTTTTTAAACGGATGGGGGCCCGCACACAAGGGGGCCCGCTCTTAGGGCTCTGACCCCCCGAAATGGAATCCTGCGTGCGCCACTGGAGGGAGGCGTCATCGTAGGGGACAGGAACGGCCATCGGCGCTGAGGAGCAGTGGGTGTGAGGGTTTGTGTGTTCTTGCTTTAAATGTACAGTCCATCAAGCCAAAGATTTTATCATTGCGCCATGATCTCAGTCATTTTAAAGGGATTATACGGGTTTTTCCCAGAATAATTGAGTTACATAGTAAAACGTAATTATCAAGCTGACTGCTAGCTACAAGTCTTAGCTACAACGTTTTATTTATCATTTTTCGATATTTCGGGCGTAAAAGGGTTAAATGGGCGTGGGGGTTAAAAAATGTCGGAACGACCGCTGATCGCCTCCAAATGCAACTACAGTACTGAAATATACACTACTTCGACTACTACTTCGTAGTAGAATATAATATGATTGCTTCCTAGTACTACTACATGTACTGCAAATACACTACTTTGACTACTTCGTATATTTGCTGGCGTTTAATTCAATAAATAAAGATGTAATCTATGGAAATAGAAGTTATTGATAACAAACAATACCTTTAATTTATAATAAACAAAACAATTACGATACAAATTATATCTTGTTTAATTCATTTGGGCGTTACATTCCTTACTGTTCTACCCGCTGGGTGTCACCCCCTCTGACTGGAAGTATACTACAAATACATGGTCTTAAAGGGAGATAATGACCTTTTTCCACAAAAATGGAGTTAGCACCTGAAATCGATAGACGAGACCAAAATATATTGTAAATTCATCACATTTTGCATATAACAATTCCTACCGCGAGATATTTCAATTCATAGTTGATAAGCGCTCCACGCTTATAATCAGCAAGCACTCGGTAACGTATTCAGTAAATTAGCCTCCCTACGCATTGTTATTTGTCATGAAGGTATGCAATATGTTTCCTGCATTCTATCTTTTGCGAATATGTGCCAAACTTTTATGAACAATCAACAATCATTTTAAAAAAGTGCATTGAAATCGGCAGTTTAGGTAGGCCCCCGATGGCAACCTATTTAGTGTCGGCGATTTGTTTATAAGTGCCCATTCAACAACGTTGAACAGATTGACACAAAAGCGCCAGATGTTGCGCTTTCCAATATTGTAGGGAAAATACCGATCATAAATTTTCCCAAACTTCCAACTTTGAATTAGGGAATAATTGTATTTAATTCTTAAATTTAGATCACATCATTTTAATACCATAACAGTAGCCAAAGAAAGTGTTGCTAACAAAATCAAAAGGTCATTATTTCCCTTTAAAGGAAATAGTTCACCTTCAACATTAGTTTTAAACTGAGATAGCAGTTTTGCAGCCCGTGTTGGGAAACCCCTATCTGCAAGTTTTCTTGACTGAAAAGACTTTCTAGCTGAATATATTTGATTTTTTGGCGAAGGAATGCGGTGCTGGCGAAAGAATGTTGTACTGGTTCTAGCCCGGGCAGAGGCTATACCATCAGCCAATCAGCTTGCAGCTGGTGCTAGCAAGCGAACGCCGGCCTCCGGTTGGCACATCTCCAATGCGAGTCTATCCTTACGCGACTACTTTCGAATCTGATTGGCTGAACCATTGTTTACATTTGCGTGACGTCAGGACTCTGACTCAGAGAGTATGCATATAGTTTTGCTAAACAATACAAATTTACTACCTTATGTCCTGAATCGGCGCGATATAAGGCCATTTTTGACAATATCAAAAGAAATTGTATTAAAAAATATTATCAAATCGTGTTTGGTAAACAATTTCCAAGGTGAACTATTTCCTTTAAACCTAGAATCTAGTGAGGAAATGAGCACGTAGGAATTAGGATCGAGATGAGTCATGAGATAACCCCTGTTGTTTTGTGGCCTTGAGTTGGATATTTAAAAAGATATGTCTAATGAATCTAAAAAGTTAACCTGCTAAATATTCTTACGATAATTATAGCTTGTCAGGAAAATCGTTGTTTTATTGAGAGAAAAAAATATTGTTTTTAACGTGAAAAAAATATAATTAAGTGGTATTTGACACAAAAGAATGCAATTACTTGAGTAATTAAATGTACTTAGAGTTTAGCCTATCGTTGCGTCATCAAACAGGTGCTTACATGAGTATATCTCCAAACCTGCAGCAAGCTGCTTGATTCGTTGAAATCAAACCAATCAGAGGTGGTGTAACATTACGGTTGTTGACATTTTGTAGCTACTTGCTTGTGGGCTTTGTTTGGATTGTGTTCTAATGTCTTCAAAGGAATTTTCATTCAAACTATATTTTTTATTACCTTAAGTTTTCAGATTAAACAGAATGAATACACAAATATTTTATTTGTGACTGGTAAATTTGACATGTAAGCTAGGGGCTGGACAGCAATGGCGCTGCGCACATGTAAACCAGTTTATACCAGTTTGAACCGAATTTTCTGCGTTTGATGGCCGCCTTACGTCGGCGGCGAGCGTAAAGATCTCTTGCCTAATGTTAGTTCCACGACCAATGTAAGTGTGATTTTAATCAACAATTGCTTTTCTTAAAATAAAATATACGAAGTCACTGCGTTGGCGAGGTCCGAGCGCGCGGCAATAGTGTGAAGATGTGAAATAATATTCATAAGATCATGGCTTGTGCGCAAGAACTGTCCCGGCGTGGTCTGAAAATATCGTAATCACAGAAAATTGTGTCCTTTTTCATTTGAATCCATTTTTGTACAGCCTCTTTGGCTATATGACTGAATAGTGTGTGTTCCCTCAGTGTTTCTTGTGTTTAAGGGTGGTACTGGGATTGTAAGCCCCATACCAATGCTCAATGATTTTGGGTCACTGACTTGTTAATACTATTTTCTGTGATAATTTGACGAAAATGGCAATTAACTGATTATAATAGTTTGTTTGTTGTCAAATCATGATGCTCAAACAACAGTCATGTTTTGTTTGTGAGCAAGACAGACTTGGACTGGACACTCGCATGGCATTTGTCACTGATAGCTGATGATGCGTCGCAATGACTTGACATACTGACCAGGGCTGCAGAGTCAACCAGATTTCAGGTGACTGAACTGACTGTCCCTCTGGAGTCCAGAGTCAGTCAAACTTTGACTGGCTCTGACCCTTAACCCCCAGGCGCTGGGCATACCCGCTTTGGTTTACTGGAGATATATAAATTGTAGGGATAGCGACTTGAAACTTTGTTTACCTTCTAGAATACCTGGGCCACATGTGGGTAAATTTGGGTGTCAATCCCAAATCAGGTCAGGCCACAGTGACATCACAAAGTCAATTATAGGGTCAGGATTCAACATCCCAGAGCTATAAACAATGGAAATGCTTCACAATACCACCTTTGGATTTGTTACACTAAGCATGATATCCTATATTGGGGTCACATAGATGTAATTTGCCTTTGACCTGACTTGACCTGACCTTGACCTTAGGTGATGCTGAGAAGCAAATAGGTATTTTGTGGGTATCATTTGAACGGACGGGATACAGGGAATAAACTGGTCACATTTACCATTACTTGATGCTTCAATTGATATTGATCTTATGACATAAAGTCAAGGTCAGGTTAACGTTAGATCAGGTCAAAATCAAATATTTCATGAAGTGCTTAAAAACTAACACATTTTATTTGCTGGCTCACAGGCATTTGAATGATTCCCATATTGGTTGAATCATCCCAAAGGTCATAGGAAAATGTTCTAACTTGCTAGCTATTCAGCATCCAGGGGCTCTGCCACCGGGATGGACGGGAGGATGTGTCCCCCGCCAACATTTTAGGATTTTAACATTATGCCTATGGGCATTGCATGGCAAGAATCAACTTCAGAATGCCTGCGCCCCACTCCCACCCAGTGTTGGATTTTTCATTTCATGACCTGGTCCCGGAGAGGAAAAATCCATAGGTGGAGAGTAAAATTGTATTGTCAGGCAAGTTAAGATTTTCATT
Source organism: Chirona hameri (assembly GCA_036785665.1). Lineage (NCBI taxonomy): Eukaryota > Metazoa > Arthropoda > Thecostraca > Balanomorpha > Balanidae > Chirona > Chirona hameri. The sequence continues at coordinate 10,354 of JAXIVJ010014280.1, read as the reverse complement.
TTTGTTTTAATTATTTTACTTGGAAAGTAAAAAATCCTGATTTAATAGATATTAAATCCTTGTGAGGAAAATTGAATTATATTTTAACTACAATGTTTGTAAGATCAGGCGAAAACAGAGCAAATTTCCTGAACAAATATGAACAGAGCAAAATTCTTTGGACCCAAAAAGTCCAGAAAATGGCCCAAATTCCAAGGCTGCCCCCACCCCCATCCCCACCCACTTCCGGAAGGTGATGGCGCCCTTGTCAGCATCCATTGCCCTGGGACCTTGGCTGAGAAATCATGACCCTAGAATTGGCTTTGTGACATCACTGTACCTGACCTGACCTGGAAATGACACCAAATTTTCTCCACATGTGCCCTAGGTATTACATTAGATGTACCTACCTACCTCCTAACTACCTTTCATGTCACTATATTTCCAAAGAACCAAGGGAGGGGCGAAAAAAGTCCCCAGACACTCAAAGGTGGCTGGGAGGTCCAGCGACTGCAGGGCAGGTTAAAGTGAAATAATTACCTTTTTCCACAAAAATGGAGTTAGCACTTGAAATGGGTGCCAACTCCATTGAATCTCATTTAATGAAGCACTCAACTTTATAAGTAAATCCAGTGTCCCTAAATTTTGGCAATTTGGGTGGGAAATGACACCCAAACGTGAATAATTTTCCACTTGCTCACCATTTTAGGAATTAATTTTCTGCTCCCAAATTATGAATTGTGATATTGATTCAGACATATGTAAATATTGACTTAAAATTCATGATTTCAACTAAAACTTTTCAGCTTTAAAAAACTTTAAAGCTTTTCATATTCAAAACAAAAATCAATATTTTACCATTTCCTACATAATTTTCCTCTCATGATCTTTTATGGCTCAAATTTTCTACTCTCAAACAAAAATGGAATTTTGTGACACTGAGTAAATCCAATCACATTTTGCATAAAAATGTCCCTAGCCAAAGTTATTTCAAGTTAAAGTTGAATAAGCGAGGAGTTGATAAGCGTTCCACACTTATAATGGTCAGTACTTAGCAAGTACTTGGTTGGATGGCAACCTATTTAGTGTTCTCAACTATCTTCTGTGTGAAAATAAATGGATGTTTGCCGCTCGGTGAGTGGTTGAGGTCGGTGGAGGAAAGTTAATGTTAAGTGACAACATTTCTGGCGCACTGTCGCGCATTAGTGGCACACTGTCCATGCTGTTTACATTTGTAAATGTGCATTCTGAAGGCGCACAAATTTTTCAGCGTCTTCGTGAAACTTCTCATGGTCGTTCAGTAGGTCTTTCGCGAAAAATTCGCCGGGTTCGCTGTATGTGCGTCATGTAGGTATATAAACAATTATTTCTTAATTATCTTTGGTTGTCAGCAATTATTTTGAGAGAGACTACTATTAGGTAGGTGCTGTTGATCACAGATGACAACAAATTAAAAATAAGCATCAAGGTGCATCACCATTGGCTTTGTCCATGGGCGGCAGGGGGACGCGTCCCCCCAGTTAAAATATCATGGGGGACGTTCCCCCAAGAAAGCAGACTTATTTGATTTTTGTTTTGTGCTGAATTTGTTCCAAAGGATCTGAAACTTAATTTATTATTAGCTCAAATTACATGTAATTTTTAACCATATATTGTTGAGTCCTTTCTTTGTTCTAACACAAAAAGTAGGTGTTTTTGTATGTAGGTACTTAATAACTTTGTAGAAAGAAAAAAAGATATTGCAGCTAAAAGTTGGTACACAAGATTGGCTTCTGCTATGATTGAATGTCAAGTTCATCCATTCATTCACCATTCATTCCAAGGCCTTGGATACAATTCAGCCAATGCAGCAAATAGTGTGACATCATGGGTACATCCATCAATATGCTGTGTTCAAACAGCAATCAGTTTTAGACTTTAGTCCCTTTGAGCCGCTGGAGTATATATTAATGAGTGCTATAGTAGGGTGTAAAAAAAAACACTTTTGTCAGTGCAAGCTTGCCAATTGACACGGCATTCTTCTCTAGGCCAATAACAAGTATGCCAAATTGCATTGCGATCCTGTGAGTTTTGCCCCCGGCCTCCGTAAGTTGTTGACCCATACCCAAAAGGTCAAAAATAAAAGTCGTACAGACCTCCGCGTGTGCTCATCTGAAAGCTCTTGTCGAGTAGAGTAAACTTTAATTCAGTCGAAATGCTCTAAATTCAAGTTTTCGTTCTATGAGTCATAAACAGACTACCCCAAAACCAAGCCTTCAATAGAGCTCTATTGAAGCCTTAGTTTTGGGCTCTGTTTATGACTCATAACGAAAACTTGAATTTAGAGCATTTCGACTGAATTAAAGTTTACTCTACTCGACAAGAGCTTTCAAATGAGCACACGCGGAGGTCTGTACGACTTTTATTTTTGACCTTTTGGGTAGGGGTCAACAACTTACGGAGGCCCGGGGGGGGGGGGGGCAAAACTCAAAGGATTGCAATGAAATTTGGCATACTTTTTATTGGCTTAAAGAAGAACGCTGTGCCAATTGGCAAGCTTGCACCGACGAAAAAGTGTTTGTTTACACCCTAGTGCTATAGCAGCATGCTTGTATATATATATATATATATATATATATATATATATATATATATATATATATATATATATATATATATATATATATATATATATATATATATATATATATATATATATATATATATATATATATATATATATATATATATATATATATATATATATATATATATATATATATATATATATATATATATATATATATATATATATATATATATATATATATATATATATATATATATATATATATATATATATATATATATATATATATATATATATATATATATATATATATATATATATATATATATATATATATATATATATATATATATATATATCATTTAAATGGTTGGAAGAACTCTCTACAATCCATGCTAAGAAGTTTTTTGGAAATATATCATAAAAGGGTTAGCTACTAGCTTGTTGGGCGTTAGCTAAGAAAATTTGCTAAAATAAGTGTCCACAAACACTAAAAATAAGTTTCCTCCTCCAGGGACGGATCCAGGGGGAGGGGCCACGGATATGCCAAGGGGCCATCCTCCTCCTCCTCCTCCCTCCCTCCCTCCCTCCCTCCCTCCCTCCCTCCCTCCCTCCCTCCCTCCCTCCCTCCCTCCCTCCCTCCCTCCCTCCCTCCTCCTCCTCCCTCCTCCCTCCTCCCTCCTCCCTCCTCCCTACTCAGTCCTGAAACTGTGACCCCCCCCCCCCTCCAACACGGCCGGACGTACAGCGGTGTCAGCGGAATGGCTGACACGGTCCGCTCAGCAACTTCTCGCTAACGACTCACTGGCGGATTGGGGGGGGGGGGTGCATTAGGGGCCCCCTCACAGGAACATGGGGGCATTCAATACAAAGACCTGTTTCAAATCAGCTGCTGTGCTGTTGTCAGCCGAGATTAGAGAGCCTGATTCGCTGTAAGATCGATGACTTACTACTACGTCATACCAGGTGACGTCATACTCCTGCTGGCAAGTGTCAGCTCTGCTGCTGCGAGGAAGCAGGTGCAAGACGCACGTTTTGTCAGCAGACACGGAAATTGGCGCATGCGGCAGTGGCGCAGTTGAAGGCGGGCTTGTAAACAAAGCAAAGAGCGCTTGTTTCGGGTTGAAAGCAGCGAACTCTGTCGTATCTTTCACAATCACTTTCCTGCCTTTGCTGTATGATGATCTGTTTGGTGGTCGCGCACCTGCGTTAGAATATGTCCTTGCAGCGCCACAAATGCACGGCTGCCATTTTGTTGGCAGCTGATTGGGAACCAATCTGTCAGCCCAGCGCTATGGGCGGAGTATATTCCCTGCTGCCAACAGCCGACAGCTGATTCGAAACAGGGCTCAAGTATGCATGGGTGGAGTTTTTCAGACAAAGTTGGTGGGGCAAAATATCACATTGCCTGGTTGTTTTGCATGGTTGAAGTGAAAAATGGTCATTTTAACACCAAGAAACGTTCAAATCTGACAAAAGTTGGTGGGACAGTTGCCCCACCATTTGAATAGGAAACTCCAGTTGTGCAAGTATAAGGCAACACGACGAATTCGCCGTTATCACGACGAATTCGTCGGTTATCCATGGTATCACCGAATATTCGATCAGTTTGCGTTCGGCAACACGAAGAATCAGCAAACGAGCGAATTTGCCCGACAAATTCGCTCTGTGGAGCGCGAATTTTCAAACCCGTCGTCGGGAGGGCTAATTGCTGTTCCAGAACGCACGAGACATCGAATCCGTCGGAGAACAAATTCTTTGGATTCGTCGGAGAGCGAATTCGTCGTGTTGCCGAAGACACCCTCAGTAATGGAGCCAGCAAATGTTAAAACATCGTGCACCCTGTACCATGTCTTCATTTAATATTTCAGTCTAAGCACAAGTTCACACCCATTTCAAATGGTTATTTTCCGTGCACACCATGTTTAATAGAGGGCCATTTTGTGATATTTTGCAGGTTGAACACCACCATGGAGGATGCACAGAAACTGTTGGACTTCAGTCAGAAACTGGACATCACACTGCTCGACAGAGTGGTGGCCTGCATGTATAATAGCACTGGGGAACAGGTGTGTTGCTGTAGGAAATTCCCACACCAGACTGGTCGACACTGGAAAGCAAAATGAGTCTGCAAATAACCAATCTTCTCACAAAATGTTGAACTTTCGACATGATGTGAACTCAGTGATGCTTGAAATCCCCATTGCTTTGCTTATGCCAGTGCCTTTTAAAGAGAATAGTTCACCTTTACATGTTTCGCACTGAGATAACATAGTTATAGAGTGCATCCTGAGTTGTTGAGTGAGTGAGTGAGAGAGAGTGAGAGTTGAGTGTGGTGACATAATTTATCTTCTTCTACACTTGGTAATTTTACACGAACGAAAAATTGCCATAAGCATTTTCGGACATCCGAAACGGGTCAATCTCTCTGCCGGGTATTGGATGTCAGTCGGTACACTCTCCGACACTGATCCCTTATCACTTGGCGCCGCGGCCGCGCCAATACCTGAGTACCCCGCTCAGCCGCCTGCACGGCGCGGCCCACCCATGTCAGAGTCTGTATTTTCAGTGTCGGCCAGAGAAACCAGTTGTGTGATGGCAGACATTGTATGACGTCTTTTCAGAGCCAACCATGAGAAACTAGCTGTATGACGTTACACGTCATCGTATGATGTCGTGCGTCATACAAGAGAGAAACTTGCTCATCTATCCACGGATATCCACCTGTCGTCCAAACCAAAGTCATATTAGTATTCATCATCTCAGTGTGTGTGTGTGTGTGTGTGTGTGTGTGTGTGTGTGTGTGTGTGTGTGTGTGTGTGTGTGTGTGTGTGTGTGTGTGTGTGTGTGTGTGTGTGTGTGTGTGTGTGTGTGTGTGTGTGTGTGTGTGTGTGTGTGTGTGTGTGTGTGTGTGCGTGTGCGTGTGCGTGTGCGTGTGCGTGTGCGTGCGCGTGTGTGTGTGTGTGTGTGCGTGTGCGTGTGCGTGTGTGCGTGCGTGCGTGCGTGCGTGCGTGCGTTTGTGTGCTTTCGTTTGTTTATATGTCTGAGTACGATTGTATTCATTTATCCCCACAACACCTAACTATAGTCAGTTCTGGGTTTCGGGTGGTCGCTACTAGCCCGGCTATCTGCCCGCCGGAATCTCAGAACAAAATCCCTTACTAATACAGGCTGCGGCTATCCTTTCCATGCAACACAAAAACCAAAGCGGGGAGTGGTGTCACATAACGTGATTGCATATCCCTATCCTTCTTAAACATTCTGGTAATTTATCCTTATTAAACACTGGTAATTTATCCTTATTAAACACTCTGGTGATTTAACGTACTCAGGTCACATGGGCATGGAAGGTCACTCCTGCCTTCCTATTAATGGGTAGGGGAATAATACATATAGAAAATATCACACAGCCAAAGTTCATGAAATGTTGGTTGTGACCATCCTTGGAATGCTGGCCATTTTCTGGACTTTTGGGGTCCAAAGGGTTTTGCTCTTTTCATTGTTTTCTGGAAATTTGTGTAGTTAAAATAAAATTGTATTTTCCTCAAGGGTTTCATATATATATATATATATATATATATATATATATATATATTATATATATATATATATATATATATATATATATATATATATATATATATATATATATATATATATAATATATATATATATATATATATATATATATATATATATATATATATATTATATATATATATATATATATATATATATATATATATATATATATATATATATATATATATATATATATATATATATATATATATATATATATATATATATATATATATATATATATATATATATATATATATATATTATATATATATATATATATATATATATATATATATATATATATATATATATATATATATTAAAATCAGGAATGTTTATTTTCCATGTAAAATGTGTTTTTTTAATTAAAAAATGTAAATTTGTGACCCCAGCAATCCTACTTATTGGTGAGTGCTGCGTGTGTGTTGTACAGATGGCCTGTTGACGGTCCCCGTGTGTCCTGCCGCAGCAACGCGAGGCCCAGTACATACTGACCACGGTGAAGGAGCACTCGGACGCGTGGACGCGCGTCGACACCATCCTCGAGTTCTCCACCAACCAGCAGACCAAGTACTACGCGCTGCAGATCCTCGAGCAGGTGATAGAGACGCGATGGCGCGCGCTGCCGCGCAACCAGTGCGACGGCATCCGCAAGTACATCGTCGGCCTCATCATCAAGATCTCGTCAGTGCCGGAGAACCTCGAGCGCGAGAAGGTGTACCTGAGGAAACTCAACTTCATCTTGGTGCAGGTGAGGAATTGGGATCGGCGACGAGACTGATTGTGCAGCGGCGCCGGGTGGACTGCGACGGACAGATGTCGGTGTGATATTGTATGGGGAACATATTGCTGTTGTTGGTGGAGACTGTTGTGTCTAGTTCTGTTGGCGCTGAACTGTTTTGCTCCTGGATGCCCAGGTGACTGTCAAGAGCTGGCTTAGCCACTCCGGACGTGCGAGTGGCATTGATTTGATGGAATCCTGTTACCGTTTGTAGTACGTTATATTATGCTGTCTTGCCTGTACAGCTCACCGAGGCTATCTAAGTGTTGTTTCTTCTGATTTGGTCACACCGGTCAATATAGTAAGCCTGAGATGGCCGCCGTTCTAGCAGCATCTCTGCCCTCCCCTGTGCCCTCGGGTCCCCCGCTGACTCGCACCCGGCCCGCCCGGCGGTAGATTCTGAAGCGAGAGTGGCCGCGCAACTGGGACTCGTTCATCACCGACATCGTGGGCTCGAGCAAGGCCAACGAGGCGCTTTGCCACAACAACATGCACATCCTGGCGCTGCTCTCCGAGGAGGTGTTCGACTTCAGCGCCGGCAAGCTGACCCAGGCCAAGGCCAAGCACCTCAAGGACACCATGTGCTCCGAGTTCAGTCAGATCTTCCAGCTGTGTCAGTTTGTGATGGTGAGTGGCGCGCGCATGTGAGCTGACTGGGACGTGTGGCCGGCGGGGAGGGGGCGGGGTCGTGGTGCAATGATGTGTGTGTGGCTCTGCCATGGGGACCCGACATGTCCCGGTGACGGTCATTGTCACGCTGTGGATCAGTTTTGCTGATCGCCGACGACGATAGCAGCGTTCACGCGTAAGGCGATTTGGCCCTCATGGATCGTCTCCACAAATGTTTGTGCATATTTATTCTGCCAGGCAGTTTGGTACTCGTGACTCAACGATGCATTCTACTGTCATTAAAGGGCGAATGTTATGCCCCAGCTGTCCTGTTACATATAATATGACTATGATAATGATAAAAAGAGCTGAGCATCACGGTGTGTGTGTGTGTGTGTGTGTGTGTGTGTGTGTGTGTGTGTGTGTGTGTGTGTGTGTGTGTGTGTGTGTGTGTGTGTGTGTGTGTGTGTGTGTGTGTGTGTGTGTGTGTGTGTGTGTGTGTGTGTGTGTGTGTGTGTGTGTGTGTGTGTGTGTGTGTGTGTGTGTGTGTGTGTGTGTGTGTGTGTGTGTGTGTGTGTGTGTGTGTGTGTGTGTGTGTGTGTGTGTGTGTGTGTGTGTGTGTGTGTGTGTGTGTGTGTGTGTGTGTGTGTGTGTGTGTGTGTGTGTGTGTGTGTGTGTGTGTGTGTGTGCGTGCGTGCGTGCGTGCGTGCGTGCGTGCGTGCGTGCGTGCGTGCGTGCGTGCGTGCGTGCGTGCGTGCGTGCGTGCGTGCGTGCGTGCGTGCGTGCGTGCGTGCGTGCGTGCGTGCGTGCGTGCGTGCGTGCGTGCGTGCGTGCGTGCGTGCGTGCGTGCGTGCGTGCGTGCGTGCGTGCGTGCGTGTGTGTGTGTAGGCACGTTTCTCACCAGCTCTGTATGTGTATGTGTATGTGTCCGCAGGATTCTTCCCAGAACGCGCCGCTGGTGGGCGCCACACTCGATACACTGCTGCGCTTCCTCAACTGGATCCCGCTCGGCTACATCTTCGAGACCAAACTCATAAATCTGCTCATCTACAAGGTGCGCGGCCGGCCACGGTGCCGGGATGGTGGTTGTGGATTTTGCTGGTACTTCAAGCGATTTTGCCCAGCTCAGCCCCCCCCCCCCCCCCCAAAAAAAAAAAAAAAAAATGGTGGGCGGTGTCTAGTGGGACGGAAAGCAAGAGATGTCGCAAACGGCGGCTGGTCGGCCGCGTATGGTGTCCTATTGCCGATACTCTAATCTCTATGGTATAGATCATGTCAGTGTTATTATCACTGTGTGTCTTCATTGTGCTTCTCTGTATTGTGTTGTATTGTATTTAAGTCGGATTGACATGGTATGAGGAATATGCCAGTTATCTGTTGCGACTTTCAGAGCAGTGTTGGCATTTTCAACATAACTCCTTTACAAAAGGTCGCAAGCCAGCGAAGTGCTGCACGCCTGCTCAACTATTCCTGACAATTTTATACCATATCTTTCCTAGTCATCAGACATAATTGTGTATAACTTGCCCTGTGCAGTAAACAAACTGCGCTCTGTCCGTTCCACCGAGAGGGAGGGGAGGGCTGCTGCTCCCTGCCGTCTGACTGATACCTGTGTCTGTGTGTGTCGGCAGTTTCTGAACGTACCCATGTTCCGGAATGTGACGCTGCAGTGTCTGACCGAGATCGCCAGCGTCACCGTCTCCAACTATGACGAGCAATTCGTCCAGCTGATCACTCAGACCACCGCTCAGCTGGAACAGGTGAGGCGGCGCGGCCGCTGGTATCGGCCCTCGGCCCGGTGCTGTGTGTAAACCCCGATTGTGATCCGGCTGGTGTGTCGAGTTGATGACATGTCGTCTGCTCGTTGGTCGTTCGCCTTGCGTCACTCCCCAGGCGTGGTGGTTAGGTGATCATTCATGTAAACCTGCAGCGCCTAATTCAGGCCCTGAAAACACGCTTAGTAAGACATGAAATACCAACGGTGTGTGTCAGTATGCTTGCTTCGGTGTTCGAACGCCTCACATTGTGTTCAGCCATGATGCCATCGGAGCCTTGGTGTGCTGCCGTGTTTGTTTGTATGATGCGTCTCCCTTTCGACGGAGACTGTCGATCGGTGGCTGGGCCGTCGCCCTGTCCGCTGCTCGTGGTTCCCGCCCTGTTGATAACACCATAACGCCGTGCTGCCGCCATATCACCATAGCAGTTGCTGCACTGATAGCCCCACTCATCATTATCATCATCATCATTCTGCCGCAGATGCTGCCGATCAACACCAATATCCGCGAGGCGTACGCGCACGGCCAGGACGCGGAGCAGAAGTTCATCCAGAACCTGTCCGTCTTCCTCAGCGTCTTCCTGCGAGAGCACGGCAGCCTCGTCGAGAAGAAGTCGCCAGATACGCTCGATCGGGTACGGTGTGACGGCCAGCGTGCGCTGTGAGGGAGGGGAGGGCTGTGGTGTGCTGTGAGGGAGGGGAGGGCTGTGAGGGAGGGAAGGGTTGTGGTGTGCTGTGAGGGAGGGGAGGGCTGTGGTGTGCTGTGGTGGAGGGGAGGGTTGTGGTCCGCTGTGGTGGAGGGGGAGGCTGTGGTGTGCTGTGAGAGAGGGGAGGGCTGTGGTGTGCTGTGAGGGAGGGATGTGGTGTGCTGTGAGGGAGGGGAGGGTTGTGCTGTGCTGTGCTGTGCTGTGCTGTGCTGTGCTGTGCTGTGCTGTGCTGTGAGGGAGGGGAGGGCTGTGGTGTGCTGTGAGGGAGGGTTGTGGTGTGCTGTGAGGGAGGGTTGTGGTGTGCTGTGAGGGAGGGTTGGGGGTGTGCTGTGAGTGAGGGGAGGGTTGTG
>JAXIVJ010014279.1:0-34863 GCA_036785665.1 Chirona hameri | reverse complement strand
AGGCACCCCATCCCTGACTTGTGGAAAATTGGCGGCTGAGAGGTCCCTAACCACACACCAAATTTGCACACAATCGGCTCAGCCGTTGCAGAGTTTTTGCGAGAAAACACTTTTCAACACCCCTCACGCGGCACGAGCCACGCGCAGTGGTAGTCACCCACATGAGTCGGCACCAATCTCAAACAGGGTAGGTTGGATGGGGCTGCTCAGAAAAGAAGTCAGCATGTCAATCGGACGTGTGGTTGCAGAGATATGAGCTTCTCAAAAGCGTCGCCACGGGCCGGGCCGCTCATATTCAGATTTTCCCCATATATCACGGAAAGACGAGCGAGCGCTTCGCGCTCGCTCGTAATAATGCTAATTTATGTTTGCTTCTTCGCTGGAGCATCTGACAAATTTTCAGCACGTGTCATATTTTCTTGTGACTGGAGCAGCGAAACGCTACAAATTCACCGCATTGTCCTCGTTAGCTGGCTCTGCTTCAGGATATACATGTAAATGAATTAAAGCGTTTCGAGGCAATTTACTATTTTATTTTAGAGTTTTAATGTGCCAATGGAAGGACGGTGATTACAATGGCCGATAACACACATGAGTCAAGTCAAGATGAAGAACAAAAGATGTTGCAAAAGAAAAAGAAAAGGTTATACACCCCGAAGATTAGGGCAACACGCATTATAACCGCAGGACCGTCGCAGGACCCGCAAGTACCAATAGCTGAATCTGAACTGCTAGACTTTCGGAATCGTGTTTCGCCACCGATAACTCGTGAAGCTGTTCCTGTAATTCCCACCGACCCGTTAATTGTTTCTTCAGAGTATGACGCATCGTGTGAATCTATTGAATTCAAAACCTCCGACAACGAATCGCGAGACAATACTGAATCGGAGGCCACGCTGAACCCTGGTGGCTTACGATGCCAGGAGAGAATTACGAACGATGATCCTCAAGAGGGTCTCCCTCCATCCGTAGACGCCCACCTTTCATTTGATGCCGGCTACCTTGCATCATCCGACTCCTTTTCCACATCCGACATCCATGACGTCATCGCAAGATACACACGTGACCCCGACGTCTCGCAATGGACCCAGAACAAAAACCCCGAAATTCGCGTCCATCATCAAGTAATTTACGATCAGCCTCCAATAAACCGACTGCCTATAACATCTCGGGCTGCGGACATCGTCTCTGTACCACCTGGAGATACAAATGACACCGCTACACTTCCGGAGCGCACACGACTCAACTACCGCGAAGTCGGCGCCACCAGTTCTGGTGGAAGCGTGTTCGACAGCTCCGTGTCGACCAAGCAGGAGCCGACGGTGGACGATAGCCACAGTGATGTTGCCGACAATCACGCCGGCGTTCTTTACGATGACACCTTCGAGGAGATGCTCATCACGCGCATCCAGAACCGCATCCGTGAATTGGGTGGCGTCGGCAAGCTAGAGCTGAGCGACGAGGCCGGCCTTACGCCCGCCGGCCGCCAGGTCAAGCAGCGGTTCGGCTTCCTCATGCGCGACGTGAGCGACGAGGAGGCCGAAGTAGAGCAGACCGCCGAAGCGGCGGGCGGCGCAGAGCGCGGCCGTCGTCGTCGCCGCCGCCGCCGCCGCACTCCCGATTGGTTGCTCACCGACGCGCCGTCCGACGAGACGCTACGCACCGATTTCGACGCGCCGCCGTCGACCATGTCGCTCGGGCTCGACTACGGGCTGAGCGAGCCACCTCCACCACGATACAGCCGCTCGCCAGACTCGGAGAGCGACGTGTCCGCGCTGAGGGCGATCCGAGCCGATGGCGGTGACCAATTCGTCGAGGCGGTCCTCTGGCGGCTGCATGAAAGCCTCCGGGCAGGAAACAATTTTCGTGAGTACCGCGAAACTACGGCAGCCAAAAGCACGTACACCCGACGTCTGTCGCACCCTGAGACCAGCTCTGATGAAGACTCGGACGCCCCCAGCAGCCGCAGCAGCACGGGCCGCGTTCAGTTCAAGGATCGCGTTATGGTGCGGCCGCTCGGCAGGGACCCACTGCTGACCGAGTACCGCCGGCCCTACTCAAAGGTCTCCAAACAGAAGCTGTCCTCGCTGAAAGAGTACAAGCCGGAGCCGGATGACCCAGACTATGAGGACTCGCTCAAGGATAGGACGGAGCGGACGGCAGTGAATCCCCCCGCTAAGGCGGCTCTGGCTGCCGCCACACCGGCTCCACCGCCACCGAAACCGCAGCCCGGATGGAAGAAACTATTCGTAAGTTGGCTTCATAACGTTCTTACATTAAGCGCTGTAATGGAATGTTCCTCTCCTGTGAGATTAGGAAGATCATGCAACAGATTCATGTAAAAGAATATGCTAAAAGGGTCTTTGGTTCTTAAGCGTGCCGCCGGCGAAGACAATATTTGAATTTATTCAATCGTTCACTTCAATCCTGCACGTGTCAATACCAACGAGGCATGCTCGATCCCACACTTCCTTCGCAGTGCTGCATCAGCGGAGGTAGCGCCGATGATGCTCCTGCCAAACCAGCCGCAGCTGTTGCCCCTCCTCTACCGGCCGCGGCGGCGCCGGCAGCAGCGTCCCCTCTCCCTCCTCCAGCGGCGCCTCCCTCACCTGAAGTGAAGCGGAAGCGGCGGAGGGTGAATGCGCTGGCGGTGCAGGAGCTGGACCCGGGTATCACCAACGAGGAGCTGCGCTCGCTGCACATGATGTTCGACGACCGCGTGGAGCTGTGCAGTCTAAGCGACCCGGCCACCGAGGCCAGTCTGGACGAGCCGTCCGAGCTCTCCGATCCCGAGTCCGATGCCGAGCCGAGCTTCTCAGACTTCCTCAAGGCGTGCGGACTCAAGGAGGACAAGACTAATGAGTATATGAAGTTCTACAAGACCCACAGAGGTGAGGCTCGCATGTTGGTTATTTGGTTTCGTGTGGATAATGATGGAACCCTCTATGGCAGTGATTATCAAATAGGGATAATTATCCCACGGGGTAATGGAATTTTCGGGTGGGCTAATGACGATTGGAATCATAACTGATTCCATTGGTGGATCTAGAACGGAGGTTTGGGGAGGGGGGCGGGTGGTTGGGGGAGGGGGAATTCCCAAAATTATCACGCAATTCTGAAAACTCATCGGATTTCGCTTGCTTATACATTGATAACCGATTTAGAACAAACTTTCCTTTGTAAAAGTTGCTTATATTTTCTTCTATATCAGGAAATGTGTCCATTTTGCGCCGATTTCAGGCAGTTGAGGGGGGGGGGGGGGGAATGCCCCCCCCCCCCCCCCCCCCCCCGGATCCGCTAGTTGCTGATTCGTTTGTTGAAGGCGCACAGTGCACAATGCACATACGCCTGTCCCAGTTTTTCCCAGTTTTTGTTCCACTGTCACTACATTATCGCATAGAGCATCAAAGCCAATGAATGCTAAGTGATGCTCAGCTATGTGTTACAGTTCACGTGCTGTCACACGCTGGTAATAACTGCTTTCAACAGCACACGTGAGCATCAAGTGCAGCAGCACACGCGTCTACTTATATTCCTGTCCCTAGATGGCACTAGTAGTAAGCGCCTGAAGTTATGCTGTACCGCATAGCTTTAAAGCCGATAACTGCGGGCAGCGCAATGGGAGAGGGGGAGGGGGGCTAACGAGTCATTCTGGTCATCAAAGCATCAGGGGCGTAACCACGAGCTCAAAGTTACTGGGTACACTAGCTGACCACAAACGCTTAGTCCTGTCCTAAAATACCCCCCCAAAAAAAAACTGATTTAACCCTATTCCCTGCGGGGGCAGATTCTGCCCCCCCCCCCCCCGGGTGCTTTTCACTTGCTGCTTCTAAACCGTTAGGCCTAGCGTCCTGAAATTTTGTGACTTTTCCCAAAATTGAATGGCACGTGTTGTGTCAACATTTTGAAAAAAATCGGTCCAGCAGAGACGGTTCCAGGCTCCTGTTTTGGAGAGGGTGTTACGGATGCAGTTTAGCGGCGCATACTTCATTCGTGGTTTGCAATGCAATTTATGCGTCAGAAACAATTTCAATGCAATATGCATCATAGATACTGGGGATTTTACATATTTTTGGGGGCAGAGGCGCATTCAGGGAAAAAATGGGAGGCGATACCCACCCTCAAATTAGGTCCAACTTCAAATTAGTAAGATGATAAAAGCGTTACGCGCATGGTGCCCCCATGTTTTTTCCTGGATCCGCCTATGCACAATATATCAAATTTAACAAATTACAGCATATAATGCCCACATGTGACGTTCATGTCTTTCCAAACAATCACGAACAGCCCATTTTTTTCTCGAAAAATCCCCCCATTTTACATTCCCTGAATACGCCTATGATTTTTCTTCTTCTTCTGATATATTCAAGACCAGTACATTTGAAGCTAAAAAACGTTTGCGGCATGAAATCGGTCGAGCCACATGGCCGCAAATGACCTATCAAAAAACACTCAAAATATTCGAATTATTTGCCCCCTGGCCCCCCATTTTTGAACAAAACAAAAATTTCGGGATCCAAAAACAGAGATCTTGTCATGATGAATCGAATGGCGTTTTCCCCATTGAAATCGACCGAGCGGTTCTCGAGATCTCTGGGGGAGGGGGGGGGGGCAGAATCTGTCCCCGCAGGTTAACGTAATCTGGCCACCCGCAGGGAATAGGATTAAGCCACTTCATTTCAAGTGCTGATATTTTTACTTTTCTATTTAACTTGTGCTCATTTTAACTCTATTTTATACAGCTGCACCATTGGGAACTGATGGGCTGTCGCGTCTCCCTAATGCCGATGACACAGCCTACACCAAAGCCTTATGTTGTTGACTGTTGTAGTTGCGGCCATACTGGAATGCCCCGCCTCCAGCGGCATCAGGGGCGCAAACAGGGGGGCCTACGGGGCGCCACGTAAACAAAACGGTACTAAAATTGGCGTTGGGGCCTGACATCACACGGTATTTGCTTGTCCGGCCGCTTATTGTCCGGTTTAGAGGGTACCGGTCCCGCTCCATGGGGGTGGCATTTGCCTCTAGGGACGCCTAATGTCTGACTTTCAGGGCATCTTTCCTGTCTCTAGGGCGCGATTTACTTCTAGGAATGCCCATGGCCTAATGCCCAAGGGCGCATGTACTATTCGGGGGCGCAAATTTCATCTTTAAAAAACGTACGGGGGCACCTTCAGCGCCGGCCAAAAATGGTACGTACATACGTAGAGGCGGCTACGCCCATGGGCACCTATTGCCCGGTAAGGGCACCTTGGGCGCCAAAGAGAGGGGCAATGGAATGACAGGGGCGCTCGTGAAATGACTCAATGGCCCGGAGGGACGCCTTCGGCTCGGAGAGGCGCCTTCGGCGCAAAGAGGGAGGGGGCATGACCCCCATGCCCCCTGAATACGTCACTGCTTGCTATATTATGTGGTAGGCTATTAATAACTTCTTGATCTGTTTTCGAAGCGGGAACGTAAGGAAAACTACTGTCGCCTCAAATATCCATCATAACTGCTTATTTTGACAGATATTCTTTACATGCTGCACCTCTAATATACATATCAGCAGAAATTACAGGTCATTCTATAAAAAAAATCCCGTGTATGAAGTTCTCTCGGGCACAATAACAAAAGTAGCAAAATAGTCGAGCCGCAAGCCTTTGTCGGCCAGCATCTATAACATGGCATGTCTGAACATCTGGCTGGCAAACAATATGAAAAATATGAAAAATATGGGTGAATTGCATCATAGAGTTTATGTAATTGTTTTTGAGTGACACCTGGGGGAGTGGGTTGACAGAAACAATTGCATAGACAATACTGAATAATTGCATTTCTCTTCTCAAAAATATAATGCATAAAATCCATGTGAAAAGGTTTGCATTGTCAGAACACATTAGTTAGTACCCACACAGTTTGAGTCCATCCAAAATTAATACCTCTATATGAGATGTAAAGATTGGCCTAATGAGTGATGGATATGTAGATTGTAGGTAGTCCCATATAGGTATACGTAGGTACCCAATAACAACCTACTGCGGAGGTAGATCCTAGCACAGAAGGTTATGTAGTTATTTGTACATAGCCTGTTTTCCCATCTTAATCATTTTAACATTTTTCAATCCAACACATTCTATATCAATGCAAAGAACGCACCTACGTTTGGTTGTTACTAAATTTGAAGGTTTCCTTGATATTTTGTTATATTTGAAGACAAAACTTTTGTTTTTACTTTTGCATCCTTATTGACATCTCGGCACATTTAAAACTAAATATATGCAGGTTGGATGGAGTCTACAATATTTACTGGGTACAGTACCCAGTAAAATTTATAATTTTGAATTGTACTGGGTATAGTGTACCCAGTGTACCCAGTGGTGGTTACGCCCATGCAAAGCAGGGCTGTAACTGTAAAAAAAAAAGTAGGGGGACGCTCCCATTCACCTTTTTGTGGCAAAAATGTACCCCTATTTTTTTATCCGCGGTTTTGGGCCGGTCATCTTATTTTGGTATTCGAGCTTAAGCAATTCACTTGTTAAATTCACGAAAATTGACTGTGGATTTTTTTTTTCTCTCCGAAAACAAAATAAGTTTATTTTTATTTTTTGGGAGTCCAAAACCCAACATTTCACAAATCCGAGATAGACATTTTGAAGAGAATGTCATTTCCTTTCTTTTGACGCTTTTGATTTGCAATATGCTTCTTAACTCTATTTTTTTGCAATTTGTCAAACATTTGTCGTTTTTCCACCCAAACTGGCATGGCATGACGCCATTAAAACGTCATTATCTTCCAAATTACTATATCAATTGCATTGCAATTTGGTGAGAATACGTAAAATTGATGCAGCATAAGGTACTGAAAGTTGCAGGTGCGTCCCCCAATGCGTCCCCATAGTTATCTGAAATGAAAACCTTCAGTTTTCAGAAGAAAGGGGCGCGCGTCCCCCTGCGTCCCCCTTCAATGACATCCCTGCATCAAAGGGGGTGACCATACCATTGAGGATAAGAACCACTGCTCTTATCGGATCTCGTTCTTTTCTAGATTTATCTCACCTCTTCATCGATGATGGCACAGCTCCGGCAAACATTTTCACGACTATCTTTGGTAGGATTGACCACTACAAATGATTCTTCGCAACAGGCTGAGCTACTTTAGCACTGACCTCTCTAGCAATGGCACGGCTCTATATAACTTAACCCAACAGCGACACAGTCCCGGCTGGACTGACCTCTGCCACTGACCTCTGTGTAACACCCCACCCTACCACAGATGTGACCGGCAGCGAGCACGGCGACTGGACGGCGACGCGGCGGCACAGTCCGGACGGCCGGCCGGCCAGCGTCAGCAGCACCGACGATCCCAGCTGGTGGGACAAACAGTCCCGCGAGCGGCGCCACCAGTTCAGACGGTGCCGCCGCGACCACCGCGAGTACCAGCGCCAGCTGGAGACCCAGCGTGACCTCGAGGTCGAGGGACAGCTGCGGCGCGCGCTCGAGACGCAGCGCGAGCTGCTGCGCGAGCGCGAGGTCGAACGTGATATCGAGCGCACGCGCGAGTCGAGCAAGGACCGGAAGGAGCTGCGTCTGGAGGAAGAGGTGCTAGAGAAGGAGCTGCTTCGTCGGCTGCTGGCCCAGCTGCAGAACGAACAGGTACGCTCGAGAGAGCGGGAGAAGCGCCGCATCGTGGCCAGGATCCTGGAGGAGGAGCTCATCACCCGGCTGACGCTCGAGCTCGCCAGACAGCGGGAGAAGAGCGGGGAGCGGCGCGGGCTGCACGGCACGCAAAGGATGGACGAGGAGGCCAACACGCGCGAGCTCAACAACCGCATTGAGGAGCTGCGCATGAGGATTGAGGATAACAAGATTCTGAGGGATTATGAGAGGGATGAGGAGCAGGAGAGACTGACGTTGCTGGAGGAGCTGCTGGTGAAGGAAAAGCGGCGGATGGAAATCTTTGAGACGAGTCGGTTGCAGGATCAGGATCAGGAGGCTAAAACTAGAACAATCCTGACTGAGCTAGAAGAAAAGTCGGGAGAAGACGAAGCGAATAGTCAAAAGGATTACGAGTACTGTGCCAAGACTCTTTTGAAGAAGAATGAGCTGCACAAACACATGCGTCAAAAGCTCACAACTGAGATACGCAAACGAGAGCTGGTCAAAAGAAAACTTGTGTGCCTTTCGGACATTCAGAAATCGAATCCGAGACTTTTCCAGCTAGCTAAAGTAATGGAAGAGGTTACTGATGAAAAGGGCTGCCTTCAATTGGAGTATACCGATCCTGGTTCCGGAATTCTGAAGAAAGACTCACAAGCAGACAGCGAAGGCGGACAGATTAAGACGGAGGGTAGCGAAGGCGGACAGATAAAGACAGAAGAAGACGCGGACGACAACAAAGAAGTAGCATCGACAATCGAAGAGACGGCAACTAACATAAAACAAGAGCCTCTGGATTGACAACACTGAAGACACCTCGGAAGCTCCGGTTGAAGCAGATGGTACTGGGCGGGTGATTGTCGAGATGATCAAAACGGAAGTCCATGCGGTAGAACCGGAGTCAAGTTCACCGGAGGACACAGGCGGCGAGACCGACCTCGAGCTGCCACGACAGGGCGAGACGAGAGATAGCAATGAAGACATCAAGCCTCCCGTCCCCCTGTCTGAAGCCGTCGCCGACTCCCAGCCCTCAGACGAGCTGAGTGACGGCCAGGTGTCTCCTTCGCCTACCGAAGAAGCTGGCCAGCGGGTGAAGTGGAAGCGAAGGCGTGGAAGTGGAAGGCGAAGTGGAAGTGAAAGGCGTAGAAGTGGAAAGCGAAGTGGAAGTGAAAGGCGTGGCAGTGGAAGGCGAAGTGGAAGTGGGAGGCGAAGTGGAAGTGAAAGGCGTGGAAGTGGAAGGCGAAGTGGAAGTGGCCGAAGGAGCAGAACGGACCGAAGAACAGGAACATACAGGAGTGACGCAAGAGCCCGAAGGGAAGAGCGACAGGAGCAGACGGAACCGCCGATCGAAGGCAGCGGCACTCCCAACAGTGCCGCAGCGGCGCCGGAGTCACCAGTGGAGGCGACAGGTCCGGCCGAGCCAGCCGCAGACACGACGACGCCCAAGACACAGTGCGCTTCAAAGAGTCCGGAGTGCAGGTGAACGCCGACAGAGTACCGGGTGCCTCGCCAGTACCGGGTGCAGAGGCAGCTCCTGCCTCGCCAGTACCGGGTGCAGAGGCAGCTCCTGCCTCGCCAGTACCGGGTGCAGAGGCAGCTCCTGCCGAGCCGACACACGACTCAGGAGAACAGGGGCAAACAGACCACTCCGGTGCCGACAGTAAAACGGTGGAAGCCGTGGTTGATCCGAGTCAGCCGCCGGATGACGTGGTTCAGAAACACACGGGGGAACACGGAGAGGCGACTGAGGTGACTGCAGCAGAGACAGGAGTGGTGGAGACAAAGGCAGCGCAGCCTGTGCCGGTGGAGACAGCGGCAGCTGAGGAAACGCTGGCAGATGCAGGGGTAGCGACAGGAGCTACAGGGGCTGCTACGGATGAGGCAGGGGCGGAGGGAGCAGGGACAGCGGAGATGGGAGTTCCGGAGGCAGGGACGCACGAGGAACGGGAACATGAGAAGGAGTGGCACATGCAGGGGCAACTGAGGCAGGAACGGCAGATGCAGGGACCGGTACTAGAACGGGGAGGCAGGGCCGACAGTGGCAGAACCTCAGGAGGAAAATGTTACGACTGAGGAAAGGACGGATCCGGCAGGTGAGACAGAGGTGGGAACTGCGGGGCAGCGGCGGAGGAGCCAGTTACAGAAGCGCCTGAGGTGGGAGCAGCAGAGGGAGGAGGAGCGGAGGCGAGCGTGATGGTGGCAGGACAACAGAAGCAGGGTCGACGGAGGCGGGAGCGGATGAAAGAGCAACGTAGGCAAGGATGGAGGACACACAATCACTGATCCAGTGACCGCGTAACATAAAGACAGTGACATAGTGCAGTCAACAGTGGTGCCAAACGCATCCTGGCTTAGCTGAAGGTCTCAATCATAGCAGAGTACGGCAGAACAGTGTTGTGCATGTTCTGCATCGCACATGAACGGAATGGTGATAAGCAGCTTAACCATAATATTATTCAATGACATGCATACTTGGGCGATAGGCAACCATAAGGGTCGAGGTGAACATTGTAAGCACATGTCCGCCGTGGTAAACAACTGTATTTAAATGAGGTAAGCGTCTCCGAGACTTCATGTAGTTATCGAAGCCCGAAGTGTTCACAACCTAATCATTGCGTAAGACAGCCGAATAGTTGTAGTTGTTCATATGCGAGTGTTGAGCATGGGGAAGTAAGAATGTTCACGACGTGTATCCGATGAGTGTGTGTGCATAGTTAAGGGTGAAATAAAACCTAAAATGTCATCGCTCTGGCGTGTTCAACTGCCAAGCGATAAACACATCTGTTAGGTAAATAACACAGTGTTCACATTAACACCGTGCTATCTCGGGTAGTGTCGGATACTATTGGCCTCAGGATGGTCCTCTAGCTTCCGCGTCAGGCGAGCAAGATACACATTGTATCTCACTCTCATCATGTTGCAGTACTGACCCAGCCATCAACTCCCGCGGCCAGCGACCTGGCTCATAGCCAGAGCACATGCCGTGTTCGGTCACTGGCAGAATAACGCTCTCTTCTATTCCGGCTTGCCATTCATCGGCATTGAAGTTATCTAAAGTTTTCACATATATTTGATTTTCACAGACCGTTACTCAATCGAATAGTATGGCGCTACAGTGGCGTGCAAAACAATTTGCAAATGGCAACATACTTGTTGGCACAGACAGAACAAAAATGTGGGCTTCACATTCGCTTAAGAGCAAATCAATCCAAGGGAAGAGTCGCAAGGCGCAAATCAAGAATAAGCATGCTTCGATGGGCAATGAAATTAAAGCTACTTGGCCAAAACAACTCTTCGAAAATATCGTAACGATCGTAAGAAATGAACAAGTTTCGTCAAACTTAGTACCTCTAACGTATATATATACTGTATACACAAACAAGTCAGATTTTCTACTCGCCCTAACCCATTCGCATTTGCTAATACTAGAACATACCTGTTCACAAATGAAACACTTTCCGTAAGTATATCAGCAGGGACGAGCGAGCACTTTACACTCAAACTGAAACGCCTTGCAAACAAAGACGCGACAACAAACAACACAGACAGAATTCGGCACCACTGGAATGAATGCTGTCCCAGGCGGGCCCGTCATGGAGCAGGCACCACAAGCCACAGACGGCCTCCAACAGCGCAGTAATAATATCATTTGGCGGTCGGCACCTCGCCAGCAGGTGGTAAGGCAATCGTATCACTCCGGCCGGCAGCCGGTTATAAAACGGCCACACAGTTCCATAGGCACGCTCTCTCTCTCTCTCTCTCTCTCTCTCTCTCTCGTTCTCTCTCTCTCTCTCTCTCTCTCTCTCTCTCTCTCTCATCTCTCTCTCTCTCTCTCTCTCTCTCTCTCTCCTCTCTCTCTCTCTCTCTCTCTCTCTCTCTCTCCTCTCTCTCTCTCTCTCTCTCTCTCTCTCTCTCTCTCTCTCTCTCTCTCTCTCTCTCTCTCTCTCTCTCTCTCTCTCTCTCTCTCTCTCTCTCTCTCGTAATACACCACTCTGCGGACAACAACGCCGAACCCCGCAACACGTAACAATAAATACTGTCTCGCCCGCAGCCAGTCGTACGTCAACACCGCCCGAGCAGTCCACTCTGTTCCCGCCCGGTCACTTCCACTGCCGGGGCATACAGTAGTCCAGACCAGCACGGTGTCTGATGCTCACACAGTCATCGGCGAGTGGGGCTGTTCAGAGGCACATACTTCCGCTTTCCCAGCTAACTGTACCATGTGTCCCTTCCCTAGCGGACCGCCCGACCAGCCACTGCGATCCGAGCCACTGTCCTGATCGGCTCGGCGGCACGGCAGGTCGGATGTCACCGTCTGGCAGTCACACACAGTCACAGGCCGCTCCCGCCAGCGTGACGTCACTGTGCAGAGGGCGGCTCAGTAGCGGATCTGGACCCACTGGCCGGACAGCTCGTCCTTACGGAAGTAGTGCGGCCGGCCGTCCGGGAAGATGGTGATGGCAGGGAATGGGTGCTCCTGGATGTGCTTCAGGGTGCTGCGGACCTGGGATGACAAGAAGGGTCAGCAGGGTCAGCGGCAGAACAATCAGGATGACAGCTGCCACCCATCAGCAGATATAAAATAGCCTCCTTGAATGTGCGGAGCGGCGACAATACTCTGATAAAGGGCCATATCCAAAATCAGGGCACTGTAAACGCGGGTCATTAATAGTGGCTTGGTGTAGAGGACACACATAATTGCAGAGAGTACAACGGTTAGGGTTGCAGAAATGCAGAGTTCAGTAGAGCCGTAGTGTAAACGTGTCAGTCCGTCTATTTACCTGCATGGCGAAGTGCGGCGGCTCCACCTCTGGGCTGGTGGAGAGGTGTTTCAGCAGGAACTCGTCACTCTGCTGCAGCCACAGGTCGACCCCCCTCAGCGGCTCGTAGTTGAACGGCCCAATACGCATCAGCCCCTGCTGGCAGTCGTAGATGTCCAGCACCTGGGGGACAAACAGATACCAGCCTATGTCAGACACCGCGGCATTGGAATGCTGCATTTGCAACAGGACCATTCACAATCAGCCTTGCCACTAGTTATCTTCCAAACATCTTCAATGAATAAACTACTTATGTGTGATATTCTACATAGCATTGATTAAAACATGTTGGCAATCATGACAAGTTTCCGTCAATTCTTTCCACCTCGATCCAGCCCCGCTGCACCCACCTGATGACCTCCGGTGTAAAACCGTGCCGCCCTGAGGCCCAGCTCTGGCCCCTTGTCGGGAAAGGTGGCCGGAAACATTTCGCCCGTCTCCGTGTTGACGCCCACCCCGTACACCACCGGCCAGTTCATGCCGGCTCTGATGATGGTGTTCAGGTCGCCCAGACAGCAGGTCACCAGGTCCACCTCGTACGGCGACTTCTGGAACGCGTCTGTCGGACAGGACACACCACAGCTGGTCAGTGGAGTCAGGACACACCACAGCTGGTCAGTGGGGTCAGGACACACCACAGCTGGTCAGTGGGGACAGGACACACCACAGCTGGTCAGTGGGGTCAGGACACACCACAGCTGGTCAGTGGGGTCAGGACACACCACAGCTGGTCAGTGGCGGTCAGGACACACCACAGCTGGTCAGTGGGGACAGGACACACCACAGCTGGTCAGTGGAGTCAGGACACACCACAGCGCAGCAGCAGTGGCGGTAAGGACACACCACAGCTGGTCAGTGGAGTCAGGACACACCACACCACAGCGCAGCAGCAGTGGCAGTCAGGACACACCACAGCGCAGCAGCAGTGGCGGTCAGGACACACCACAGCGCAGCAGCAGTGGCGGACAGGACACACCACAGCGCAGCAGCAGCAGCGGTGGCGGTCAGGACACACCACAGCAGCAGCAGTGGCGGTCAGGACACACCACAGCTGGTCAGTGGAGGTCAGGACACACCACAGCGCAGCAGCGGTGGCGGTCAGGACACACCACAGCGCAGCAGCAGTGGCGGTCAGGACACACCACAGCGCAGCAGCAGTGGAGGTCAGGACACACCACAGCGCAGCAGCAGTGGCGGACAGGACACACCACAGCGCAGAGGCAGCAGCAGCGGTGGCGGTCAGGACACACCACAGCGCAGCAGCAGTGGCGGTCAGGACACACCACAGCGCAGCAGCAGTGGCGGTCAGGACACACCACAGCTGGTCAGTGGCGGTCAGGACACACCACAGCGCAGCAGCGGTGGCGGTCAGGACACACCACAGCAGCAGCAGTGGCGGTCAGGACACACCACAGCGCAGCAGCGGTGGCGGGCAGGACACACCACAGCTGGTCAGTGGCGGTCAGGACACACCACAGCGCAGCAGCGGTGGCGGTCAGGACACACCACAGCAGCAGCAGTGGCGGTCAGGACACACCACAGCGCAGCAGCGGTGGCGGTCAGGACACACCACAGCTGGTCAGTGGCGGTCAGGACACACCACAGCTGGTCAGTGGAGGTCAGGACACACCACAGCGCAGCAGCGGTGGCGGTCAGGACACACCACAGCAGCAGCAGTGGCGGTCAGGACACACTACAGCTGGTCAGTGGCGGTCAGGACACACCACAGCGCAGCAGCGGTGGCGGTCAGGACACACCACAGCAGCAGCAGTGGCGGTCAGGACACACCACAGCTGGTCAGTGGCGGTCAGGACACACCACAGCGCAGCAGCAGCAGCGGTGGCGGTCAGGACACACCACAGCGCAGCAGCGGTGGCGGTCAGGACACACCACAGCGCAGCAGCAGCAGCGGTGGCGGTCAGGACACACCACAGCGCAGCAGCGGTGGCGGTCAGGACACACCACAGCTGGTCAGTGGGGTCAGGACACACCACAGCGCAGCAGCAGCAGCGGTCAGGACACACAACAGCGCAGCAGCAGTGGAGGTCAGGACACCACCACAGCGCAGCAGCGGTGGCGGTCAGGACCCACCACAGCGCAGCAGCAGTGGCGGTCAGGACACACCACAGCGCAGCAGCAGTGGCGGTCAGGACACACCACAGCGCAGCAGCAGTGGCGGTCAGGACACACCACAGCTGGTCAGTGGGGTCAGGACACACCACAGCGCAGCAGCAGCAGCAGTGGCGGTCAGGACACACCACAGCGCAGCAGCAGTGGCGGTGGAGGTCAGGACACACCACAGCTGGTCAGTGGCGGACAGGACACACCACAGCTGGTCAGTGGGGTCAGGACACACCACAGCGCAGCAGCAGCAGCAGTGGAGGTCAGGACACACCACAGCTAGTCAGTGGGGACAGGATACACCACAGCAGCAGTGGCGGTCAGGACACACCACAGCAGCAGCAGCAGTGGCGGTCAGGACACACCACAGCTGGTCAGTGGAGTCAGGACACACCACAGCGCAGCAGCGGTGGAGGTGGCGGTCAGGACGCACCACAGCTGGTCAGTGGCGGTCAGGACACACCACAGCGCAGCGGCAGTGGAGGTCAGGACACACCACAGCGCAGCAGCGGTGGCGGTGGCGGTCAGGACGCACCACAGCTGGTCAGTGGCGGTCAGGACACACCACAGCGCAGCGGCAGTGGAGGTCAGGACACACCACAGCGCAGCAGCAGTGGCGGAGAGGACACCCCACAGCGCAGCAGCAGTGGCGGACAGGACACACCACAGCGCAGCAGCAATGACGGTGGAGGTCAGGACACACCACAGCTAGTCAGTGGGGTCAGGACACACCACAGCGCAGCAGCAGTGGCGGCGGAGGTCAGGACACACCACAGCTGGTCAGTGGCGGACAGGACACACCACAGCGCAGCAGCAGTGGCGGACAGGACACACCACAGCGCAGCAGCAGTGGCGGTGGAGGTCAGGACACACCACAGCTGGTCAGTGGCGGACAGGACACACCACAGCTGGTCAGTGGGGTCAGGACACACCACAGCGCAGCAGCAGCAGCAGTGGAGGTCAGGACACACCACAGCTAGTCAGTGGGGTCAGGACACACCACAGCGCAGCAGCAGTGGCGGTGGAGGTCAGGACACACCACAGCTGGTCAGTGGCGGTCAGGACACACCACAGCTGGTCAGTGGCGGTCAGGACACACCACAGCACAGCAGCAGCAGCGGTCAGGACACACCACAGCGCAGCAGCAGTGGCGGTCAGGACACACCACAAAGCAGCAGCAGTGGAGGTCAGGACACACCACAGCTGGTCAGTGGAGTCAGGACACACCACAGCTGGTCAGTGGGGTCAGGACACACCACAGCGCAGCAGCAGTGGAGGTCAGGACACACCACACCTGGCCAGTGGAATCAGGACACACCACAGCTGGTCAGTGGCGGTCAGGACACGCCACAGCGCAGCAGCGGTGGCGGTCAGGACACA
The DNA here is from genome assembly GCA_036785665.1 of Chirona hameri. NCBI lineage: Eukaryota > Metazoa > Arthropoda > Thecostraca > Balanomorpha > Balanidae > Chirona > Chirona hameri. The sequence continues at coordinate 18,904 of JAXIVJ010014279.1, read as the reverse complement.
CCACAGCTGGTCAGTGGAAGTCAGGACACACCACAGCGCAGCAGCAGTGGCGGACAGGACACACCACAGCGCAGCAGCAGTGGCGGTCATGACACACCACAGCTGGTCAGTGGAGTCAGGACACACCACAGCGCAGCAGCGGTGGCGGTCAGGACACACCACAGCTGGTCAGTGGCGGTCATGACACACCACAGCTGGTCAGTGGCGGCAAGGACACACCACAGCTGGTCAGTGGCGGTCAGGACACACCACAGCTGGTCAGTGGCGGTCATGACACACCACAGCTGGTCAGTGGCGGCAAGGACACGCCACAGCTGGTCAGTGGCGGTCAGGACACACCACAGCTGGTCAGTGGCGGTCAGGACACACCACAGCTGGTCAGTGGCGGTCAGGACACACCACAGCTGGTCAGTGGCGGTCATGACACACCACAGCTGGTCAGTGGAGTCAGGACACACCACAGCTGGTCAGTGGCGGCAAGGACACACCACAGCTGGTCAGTGGCGGTCAGGACACACCACAGCTGGTCAGTGGCGGTCAGGACACACCACAGCTGGTCAGTGGCGGTCAGGACACACCACAGCTGGTCAGTGGCGGTCATGACACACCACAGCTGGTCAGTGGAGTCAGGACACACCACAGCTGGTCAGTGGCGGTCAGGACACACCACAGCTGGTCAGTGGCGGTCAGGACACACCACAGCAGCAGCAGTGGCAGTCAGGACACGCCACAGCGCAGCAGCAGTGGCGGTCAGGACACACCACAGCTGGTCAGTGGCGGTCAGGACACACCACAGCAGCAGCAGTGGCAGTCAGGACACGCCACAGCGCAGCAGCGGTGGCGGTCATGACACACCACAGCTGGTCAGTGGCGGTCATGACACACCACAGCTGGTCAGTGGCGGCAAGGACACACCACAGCTGGTCAGTGGAGTCAGGACACACCACAGCTGGTCAGTGGCGGTCAGGACACACCACAGCTGGTCAGTGGCGGTCAGGACACACCACAGCTGGTCAGTGGCGGTCATGACACACCACGGCTGGTCAGTGGCGGCAAGGACACACCACAGCTGGTCAGTGGCGGTCAGGACACACCACAGCTGGTCAGTGGCGGTCAGGACACACCACAGCTGGTCAGTGGAGTCAGGACACACCACAGCTGGTCAGTGGCGGCAAGGACACACCACAGCTGGTCAGTGGCGGTCAGGACACACCACAGCTGGTCAGTGGCGGTCAGGACACACCACAGCTGGTCAGTGGCGGTCAGGACACACCACAGCGCAGCAGCAGCATCAGTGGCGGTCAGGACACACCACAGCGCAGCAGCAGTGGCGGTGGCGGTCAGGACACACCACAGCTGGTCAGTGGGGTAAGGGCACACCACAGCGCAGCAGCAGTGGCGGTCAGGACACACCACAGCAGCAGCAGTGGCGGACAGGACACACCACAGCTGGTCAGTGGGGTCAGGACACCACAGCGCAGCAGCAGTGGCGGTCAGGACACACCACAGCAGCAGTGGCGGACAGGACACACCACAGCTGGTCAGTGGAAGTCAGGACACACCACAGCGCAGCAGCAGTGGAGGTCAGGACACACCACAGCTGGTCAGTGGAAGTCAGGACACACCACAGCGCAGCAGCAGTGGAGGTCAGGACACACCACAGCTGGTCAGTGGAGTCAGGACACACCACAGCGCAGCAGCAGTGGCGGTCAGGACACACCACAGCGCAGCAGCGGTGGAGGTCAGGACACACCACAGCGCAGCAGCAGTGGAGGTCAGGACACACCACAGCGCAGCAACAGTGGGGTCAGGACACACCACAGCTGGTCAGTGGGGTCAGGACACACCACAACGCAGCAGCAGTGGCGGACAGGACACACCACAGCTGGTCAGTGGGGTCAGGACACCACAGCGCAGCAGCAGTGGCGGTCAGGACACACCACAGCAGCAGTGGCGGACAGGACACACCACAGCTGGTCAGTGGGGTCAGGACACCACAGCGCAGCAGCAGTGGCGGTCAGGACACACCACAGCGCAGCAGCGGTGGAGGTCAGGACACACCACAGCGCAGCAGCAGTGGCGGTCAGGACACACCACAGCGCAGCAGCAGTGGCGGCGGAGGTCAGGACACACCACAGCTGGTCAGTGGCGGTCAGGACACACCACAGCAGCAGTGGCGGTCAGGACACACCACAGCTGGTCAGTGGGGTCAGGACACCACAGCGCAGCAGCAGTGGCGGTCAGGACACACCACAGCTGGTCAGTGGAAGTCAGGACACACCACAGCGCAGCAGCAGTGGCGGTCAGGACACACCACAGCTGGTCAGTGGAAGTCAGGACACACCACAGCGCAGCAGCAGTGGAGGTCAGGACACACCACAGCTGATCAGTGGAGTCAGGACACACCACAGCGCAGCAGCAGTGGCGGTCAGGACACACCACAGCGCAGCAGCGGTGGAGGTCAGGACACACCACAGCGCAGCAGCAGTGGAGGTCAGGACACACCACAGCGCAGCAACAGTGGGGTCAGGACACACCACAGCTGGTCAGTGGGGTCAGGACACACCACAGCGCAGCAGCGGTGGAGGTCAGGACACACCACAGCGCAGCAGCAGTGGAGGTCAGGACACACCACAGCGCAGCAGCAGCAGCGGTGGCGGTCAGGACACACCACAGCGCAGCAGCAGTGGCGGTCAGGACACACCACAGCGCAGCAGCAGTGGCGGACAGGACACACCACAGCTGGTCAGTGGCGGTCAGGACACACCACAGCAGCAGCAGCAGTGGCGGTGGCGGTCAGGACACATTACAGCTGGTCAGTGGGGTCAGGACACACCACAGCTGGTCAGTGGGGTCAGGACACACCACAGCGCAGCAGCGGTGGCGGTCAGGACACACCACAGCTGGTCAGTAGGGTCAGGACACACCACAGCTGGTCAGTGGGGTAAGGACACACCACAGCGCAGCAGCAGTGGCGGTCAGGACACACCACAGCGCAGCAGCAGTGGCGGACAGGACACACCACAGCTGGTCAGTGGCGGTCAGGACACACCACAGCGCAGCAGCAGTGGCGGACAGGACACACCACAGCTGGTCAGTGGCGGTCAGGACACACCACAGCGCAGCAGCAGTGGAGGTGGCGGTCAGGACACACCACAGCGCAGCAGCAGTGGCGGTCAGGACACACCACAGCTGGTCAGTGGAGGTCAGGACACACCACAGCTGGTCAGTGGAGGTCAGGACACACCACAGCGCAGCAGCGGTGGCGGTCAGGACACACCACAGCTGGTCAGTGGCGGTCAGGACACACCACAGCGCAGCAGCAGTGGCGGTCAGGACACACCACAGCGCAGCAGCAGTGGCGGTCAGGACACACCACAGCGCAGCAGCAGTGGCGGTCAGGACACACCACAGCTGGTCAGTGGGGACAGGACAGCTGGTCAGTGGCAGTCAGGACACACCACAGATGGTCAGTGGAGTCAGGACGCACCACAGCTGGTCAGTGGAGTCAGGACACACCACAGCTGGTCAGTGGCGGTCAGGACACACCACAGCGCAGCAGCGGTGGCGGTCAGGACACACCACAGCGCAGCAGCGGTGGCGGTCAGGACACACCACAGTGCAGCAGCAGTGGCGGTCAGGACACACCACAGCTGGTCAGCGGGGTCAGGACAGCTGGTCAGTGGCAGTCAGGACACACCACAGATGGTCAGTGGAGTCAGGACGCACCACAGCTGGTCAGTGGAGTCAGGACACACCACAGCTGGTCAGTGGCGGTCAGGACACACCACAGCGCAGCAGCGGTGGCGGTCAGGACACACCACAGCGCAGCAGCGGTGGCGGTCAGGACACACCACAGTGCAGCAGCAGTGGCGGTCAGGACACACCACAGCTGGTCAGCGGGGTCAGGACACACCACAGCTGGCCAGTGGAGTCAGGACACATCACAGCTGGTCAGTGGCGGTCAGGACACACCACAGCTAGTCAGTGGGGTCAGGACACACCACAGCGCAGCAGCAGTGGCGGCGGAGGTCAGGACACACCACAGCTGGTCAGTGGCGGACAGGACACACCACAGCTGGTCAGTGGCGGTCAGGACACACCACAGCTGGTCAGTGGGGTCAGGACACACCACAGCGCAGCAGCAGCAGCAGTGGAGGTCAGGACACACCACAGCTAGTCAGTGGGGACAGGACACACCACAGCGCAGCAGCAGTGGCGGTCAGGACACACCACAGCTGGTCAGTGGAGTCAGGACACACCACAGCTGGTCAGTGGGGTCAGGACACACCACAGCGCAGCAGCAGTGGCGGTCAGGACACACCACAGCGCAGCAGCGGTGGCGGTCAGGACACACCACAACGCAGCAGCAGTGGCGGTCAGGACACACCACAGCGCAGCAGCAGTGGCGGTCAGGACACACCACAGCAGCAGCAGCAGCGGTGGCGGTCAGGACACACCACAGCTGGTCAGTGGCGGTCAGGACACACCACAGCGCAGCAGCAGTGGCGGACAGGACACACCACAGCAGCAGCAGCAGCAGCGGTGGCGGTCAGGACACACCACAGCGCAGCAGTGGCGGTAAGGACACACCACAGCGCAGCAGCAGTGGCGGTCAGGACACACCACAGCAGCAGCAGTGGCGGACAGGACACACCACAGCAGCAGCAGTGGCGGTCAGGACACACCACAGCTGGTCAGTGGCGGACAGGACACACCACAGCTGGCCAGTGGGGTCAGGACACACCACAGCGCAGCAGCAGCAGCAGTGGAGGTCAGGACACACCACAGCTAGTCAGTGGGGACAGGACACACCACAGCGCAGCAGCAGTGGCGGTCAGGACACACCACAGCTGGTCAGTGGAGTCAGGACACACCACAGCTGGTCAGTGGGGTCAGGACACACCACAGCGCAGCAGCAGTGGCGGTCAGGACACACCACAGCTGGTCAGTGGCGGTCAGGACACACCACAGCGCAGCAGCAGTGGCGGACAGGACACACCACAGCAGCAGCAGCAGCAGCGGTGGCGGTCAGGACACACCACAGCGCAGCAGCAGTGGCGGACAGGACACACCACAGCAGCAGCAGCAGTGGCGGTCAGGACACACCACAGCTGGTCAGTGGCGGTCAGGACACACCACAGCGCAGCAGCAGTGGCGGTCAGGACACACCACAGCTGGTCAGTGGCGGTCAGGACACACCACAGCGCAGCAGCAGTGGCGGACAGGACACACCACAGCAGCATCAGCGGTGGCGGTCAGGACACACCACAGCGCAGCAGCAGTGGAGTCAGGACACACCACAGCTGGTCAGTGGCGGTCAGGACACACCACAGCGCAGCAGCAGTGGCGGTCAGGACACACCACAGCTGGTCAGTGGCGGTCAGGACACACCACAGCGCAGCAGCAGTGGCGGACAGGACACACCACAGCAGCAGCAGCAGCAGCGGTGGCGGTCAGGACACACCACAGCGCAGCAGCAGTGGCGGACAGGACACACCACAGCAGCAGCAGCAGTGGCGGTCAGGACACACCACAGCTGGTCAGTGGCGGTCAGGACACACCACAGCGCAGCAGCAGTGGCGGACAGGACACACCACAGCAGCAGCAGCGGTGGCGGTCAGGACACACCACAGCGCAGCAGCAGTGGAGTCAGGACACACCACAGCTGGTCAGTGGCGGTCAGGACACACCACAGCGCAGCAGCAGTGGCGGACAGGACACACCACAGCAGCAGCAGCAGCAGCGGTGGCGGTCAGGACACACCACAGCGCAGCAGCAGTGGAGTCAGGACACACCACAGCTGGTCAGTGGCGGTCAGGACACACCACAGCGCAGCAGCAGTGGCGGTGGCGGTCAGGACACACCACAGCTGGTCAGTGGGGTAAGGACACACCACAGCGCAGCAGCAGTGGCGGTCAGGACACACCACAGCAGCAGCAGCGGTGGCGGTGGCGGTCAGGACACACCACAGCTGGTCAGTGGCGGTCAGGACACACCACAGCGCAGCAGCAGTGGCGGTGGCGGTCAGGACACACCACAGCTGGTCAGTGGCGGACAGGACACACCACAGCAGCAGCAGTGGCGGTCAGGACACACCACAGCTGGTCAGTGGCGGTGAGGACACACCACAGCGCAGCAGCAGTGGAGGTCAGGACACACCACAGCTGGTCAGTGGAGTCAGGACACACCACAGCGCAGCAGCAGTGGCGGTCAGGACACACCACAGCGCAGCAGCGGTGGAGGTCAGGACACACCACAGCGCAGCAGCAGTGGAGGTCAGGACACACCACAGCGCAGCAACAGTGGCGGTCAGGACACACCACAACGCAGCAGCAGTGGCGGTCAGGACACACCACAGCTGGTCAGTGGGGTCAGGACACACCACAGCTGGTCAGTGGGGTCAGGACACACCACAGCTGGTCAGTGGAGTCAGGACACACCACAGCGCAGCAGCAGTGGCGGTCAGGACACACCACAGCGCAGGAGCGGTGGCGGTCAGGACACACCACAGCTGGTCAGTAGGGTCAGGACACACCACAGCGCAGCAGCAGTGGCGGTCAGGACACACCACAGCGCAGCAGCGGTGGAGGTCAGGACACACCACAGCGCAGCAGCAGTGGCGGTCAGGACACACCACAGCGCAGCAGCAGTGGCGGACAGGACACACCACAGCTGGTCAGTGGCGGTCAGGACACACCACAGCGCAGCAGCGGTGGAGGTCAGGACACACCACAACGCAGCAGCAGTGGCGGACAGGACACACCACAGCGCAGCAGCAGTGGCGGACAGGACACGCCACAGCGCAGCAGCAGTGGCGGTCAGGACACACCACAGCTGGTCAGTGGCGGACAGGACACACCACAGCTGGTCAGCGGGGTCAGGACACACCACAGCTGGTCAGTGGGGTCAGGACACACCACAGCTGGTCAGTGGGGTCAGGACACACCACAGCTGGTCAGTGGGGACAGGACAGCTGGTCAGTGGCAGTCAGGACACACCACAGATGGTCAGTGGAGTCAGGACGCACCACAGCTGGTCAGTGGAGTCAGGACACACCACAGCTGGTCAGTGGCGGTCAGGACACACCACAACGCAGCAGCGGTGGCGGTCAGGACACACCACAGCGCAGCAGCAGTGGAGGTCAGGACACACCACAGTGCAGCAGCAGTGGCGGTCAGGACACACCACAGCTGGTCAGCGGGGTCAGGACACACCACAGCTGGCCAGTGGAGTCAGGACACATCACAGCTGGTCAGTGGCGGTCAGGACACCCCACAGCGCAGCAGCGGTGACGGTCAGGACACACCACAGCGCAGCAGCAGTGGCGGTCAGGACACACCACAGATGGTCAGTGGAGTCAGGACACACCACAGCTGGGCAGTGGGGTCAGGACACACCACACCTGGCCAGTGGAGTCAGGACACATCACAGCTGGTCAGTAGGGTCAGGACACACCACAGCGCAGCAGCAGTGGCGGTCAGGACACACCACAGCGCAGCAGCAGTGGCGGTCAGGACACACCACAGCGCAGCAGCAGTGGCGGTCAGGACACACCACAGCTGGTCAGTGGCGGTCAGGACACACCACAGCTGGTCAGTGGCGGTCAGGACACACCACAGCTGGTCAGTGGGGTCAGGACACACCACAGCTGGTCAGTGGCGGTCAGGACACACCACAGCGCAGCAGCAGTGGCGGTCAGGACACACCACAGCGCAGCAGCGGTGGCGGTCAGTGGTGGCAGACGAAGTGACACATGGTTTTGCGGGACCACGTTGTGTGACCGTAACATAATTTGAAAAGCATGTCAATCTGACAATTTTAGGTAGCCTTTGCTTTACTTTCTTTGTATGATCAATGGTCCAGTCTGGTACGCGACACTCATTTCCATGCGAACTAATTGACACCGTTAGTTACCGTTAGTTAAACCCATGCTGCTTGCCGACAACAGGCCACAGCACCTCAAGTCTGACGAATGCAATCGTGTGGACCCACATTCTTCATTTACAGCTATAGCTGCTATATAGGACTCTTCCCTCTGTCCAAAGCGGGCAGCATATGCCACATCTCCTCCCCAGGCACCCCAGAACTCACTGAGGAGTAACAACGTGAGCTCCTCGGAGACACCGCGTGTGTCTCGGAACCCTCCCGCCAGGTGGAGCTGCACGCGGCCGGCCGGGTAACCCATCGACAGCTCAGAGATCCTGTGCAGGATCGTCTGAATCGACTCCTCGTGCCCGTAGCCGTCCAGGTGGGTCAGTGCAGTGGCGCCAGACGCTGCCGGGCAGAAGCTGAAGTTAATGTCTGTGGCGATAGGTGGCAGCATAGTGGTAAAGCACTAGCGAAGCACGACAGGGCTACGTCGGCTGCGTCAGGGCTACGTCGGGCTACGTCGGACACATCGTGACCGGCTACATAATGATACAGATATCATGACAGATAACGTGACAGCCAGACAGATGCTACGACAGCGTAGCAGATTCCAGGATAGCGTGACAGATGCCTCAATGACAGGGTGTCAGATAATGGACGGAGGACAGGCGCCACACAATACTACCATAGCAGCAAAGCGTGAGGGCCTGCAGTTTCTAGACTTCCATGCCCATATCATCAGAGCGTCCCCATCATACGTCCCACCCATCCCTAGCGCCCTCCACCCCTGCCCCCCCCCCCCCTTCCCCCCTCTGCCGCGTCACGTACCGGTATGCCTGAGTACGGCGATGTGACACGTGGTGCAGTCATCTGTGCCCAGGATGGAGACGTTCTTGTCGTGCGGCACGGTGACGGCCAGCTCGCGCTGGTTCACGTACATCAGACCGACGGGGCCGATACATTTGGCGGGGATGCTGCAGAACTGGCGGGCGCCCTCCTTCAGATGCGGGTAGTGTTGGTACAGGGTGCGCGAGTCCTGCGGGATGTCCTCGATCGGAATCCCACTGATGCACAGCACCATCCTGCAAACACCAGAAGAAGACTTAGCATACAGAAACTCTATGCAATAAGCAGCCGGAGCGGATAGGAGGACTCAATGGTTCACGTTGAAAACACAGGCAAAACGGCTAATGCAACAGACAGGACGAATACATTACAAGCGAGTCGCATCACATGGCCCGGCGAAAGGATGGAAGTTCGCATATGTATTATGCACTTCTTGCTGCATCACTACTATTGTGTGTCATCGTCGCACACCAACGTCCAACGTTCAACGTCCAACGCGCATCAATGCACGTTCACCTTCTGGGAGTTCTCTCGCGGTCTCAAGAGTCGAATTTCTGCTGATCACAACACAGTCGGCGGCAATACAAACATCCCTGTGTCCAAACTGCACCGGTCACATCCGGAGACGGCCGAGACAAACGGAATACCACCCTGTCAGGACGGCTGACGGGACAGGTCAGGTCAGGTCATGACGGCTGCCGGGACATGTCAGGTCAGGCCAGGACGGCTGCCGGGACAGGTCAGGTCAGGACAGGTCAGGTCAGGCCAGGACGGCTGCCGGGACAGGACAGGTCAGGTCACGAAGGCTGCCGGGACAGGTCAGGTCAGGTCAGATCAGGTGAGTTCAGCACACCTACCGGGACAGGCAAGAACGGCCGCCGGGACAAGTTATGTCAGGTGAGGTCAGCACAGCTGCTGGGACGGGCGGAATATGGCTCCGAATATGACACCGGCCCACAACAGCGTCAAAGCTTATTTTCGTCGCCTACCCCGGCCAGCACAAAACGGTTCAATTAAAAAGCGTCGGCCTGGCCAACCACTCGAGTCACCTTCGACGCGAAGCCAGCACATTATAAATCAGAGGCAAATGGCAGCACTCTATTCCTTAGCACCATAGAAAGGCGCGGACAGCGCTATTGACGTCCGACGGTGTGACGTGTTCGCTCGACGTCAGACGGTGTGACGTGTTCGCTCAACGTCAGACGGTGTGACGTGTTCGATTGACGTCAGACGGTGTGACGTGGCACGGTGACATGGTGTGGTGAAGCGCCGCCGACAGTAACAGACTCGACTCGGTCGCTCCAGAGCAAACCGGGGCTCCTTATAAGTCAGGGCTCCAGTGCAGGGCTCCTAGGGGATGTCTCCAGTGTCAAAAGACATGGATCAGCCGACTACGGTGCTGCGGTGATTCAGTGTCGCTGTCCGTCGCTCTGTCCGCCAGCGATAACCTGTGATCCGGCCGCGTCGGGCGGGTTCGCCGGGCTCCATGCGCATCTCGGACGGCATCTCGACCGTAGCGGGCGGTCCGCGCACGACCCTGCCGCAGTGAACCAGCCGCACGTCTTCTTCTCCCACCCGCCCGAGCCGAGCCGGAGCTGGGAGAGGAGGAGCACCTCAGCAGAGCCGAGAGAGGAGCACGCCTCTCCCACCCGCCGACCGGAGCCGGAGCTGGGAGAGGAGGAGCACCTCAGCAGAGCCGAGAGAGGAACACGCCTCTCCCACCCGCCGACCGGAGCCGGAGCCGAGAGAGGAGGAGCACCTCAGCAGAGCCGAGGAGCACGCCTCTCCCACCCGCCGACCGGAGCCGGAGCTGGGAGAGGAGGAGCACCTCAGCAGAGCCGAGAGAGGAGCACGCCTCTCCCACCCGCCGACCGGAGCCGGAGCCGAGAGAAGAGGAGCACCTCAGCAGAGCCGAGGAGCGCGCCTCTCCCACCCGCCGACCGGAGCCGGAGCTGGGAGAGGAGGAGCACCTCAGCAGAGCGGGGAGAGGAGCACGCCTCTCCCACCCGCCGACCGGAGCCGGAGCTGGGAGAGGAGGAGCACCTCAGCAGAGCCGAGAGAGGAGCACCTCAGCAGAGCTGAGAGGAGCGCGCCTCTCCCACCCGCCGACCGGAGCCGGAGCTGGGAGAGGAGGAGCAACTCCTCAGCAGAGCCGAGAGAGGAGCACCTCAGCAGAGCCGAGAGGAGCGCGCCTCTCCCACCCGCCGACCGGAGCCGGAGCTGGAAGAGGAGGAGCACCTCAGCAGAGCCGAGAGAGGAGCAGCAGACCCGAGCCTCTCCCACCCGCCGACCGGAGCCGGAGCTGGGAGAGGAGGAGCACCTCAGCAGAGCCGAGAGAGGAGCACGCCTCGCCCACCCGCCGACCGGAGCCGGAGCTGGGAGAGGAGGAGCACCTCAGCAGAGCCGAGAGAGGAGAGAGGAGCACGCCTCTCCCACCCGCCGACCGGAGCCGGAGCCAAGAGAGGAGCACCTCAGAGCCGGGAGAGGAGCACCTCAGAGCCGGGAGAGGAGCAGGCCTCTCCCACCCGCCGACCGGAGCCGGAGCTGAGAGAGGAGGAGCACCTCAGCAGAGCCGAGAGGAGCACGCCTCTCCCGCCCGCCGACCGGAGCCGGAGCTGGGAGAGGAGGAGCACCTCAGCAGAGCCGAGAGAGGAGCACGCCTCTCCCACCCGCCGACCGGAGCCGGAGCTGGGAGAGGAGGAGCACCTCAGCAGAGCCGAGAGAGCAGCACGCCTCTCCCACCCGCCGACCGGAGCCGGAGCTGGGAGAGGAGGAGCACCTCATCAGAGCCGAGAGGAGCACGCCTCTCCCGCAAGCCGACCGGAGCCGGAGCTGGGAGAGGAGGAGCACCTCAGAGCCGGGAGAGGAGCATCCCGCGACCGCTGGCCGGGCGCAGAGGCGCGATACAAAAACTCCAGAGTCCCGGCTGGAGATCAGCTCGTGTGGCCCGCTCCGGTAGGGGTCAGCTGGGTGACCTGGGAGGGTACCCGGCACACCCGGACGGGACACCGGCAGCAGGTCGGGTCAATAGAGGTCAGCCCGGCATGGAGGGTCGTCAACTGGAGAGGAGATTTGAACACGCACAGGGATGGGAAATCGTAACTGCAAGAAGCGGGTGGGCAATCACCCGGAAGCAAGCATGATGTTCCCCTGCAGTTGGGGTGACCGGTGGAATAGCGGGACGTTGATGCGTGCCCGGCCATCCGTTCACGTTAGCATAGGGATGGTCTCCCCTGACGCTTGGATTTGCAGCCTTTGCGGGACGCACTCGCGACAAACACTCTGAATATTGGCTGGTGGTTGATGGATAATGCCTGCACGTTAAACTCCGGCGTGTCATACCGCCCGGCACGCGATCGAAAGTGAATGCACACTCGGCGACCACAGTGCATACAAAGCGTCCTCCGCGCCGCCCATAACTCTGTCCACGGTCGTTCTGCACGCCCTCGCCGCAGGTCAGCCGCGACCAAACAATGACGAATGCGGACCGCGAGTCTGACGCTTTATCGGCCTCGCACACGACCGGCACGCGTCTTACGTCAGCACACAGTAACGTCAGTGGTACGCCGAGGCAGGATCCACGCCAGCCAGCCGATAGGCAACGCACTGCAGGTAGAATCATTTAAGCCAGGGTCGATACCGGTGCTGGCTGTGGCGTCGCCGTGATCGGTCAAGGTTGGCGATGTCTGCACAGTCAAGTCGAGAACACCGTCATACATCGGTGCATTCCAAGTGGAGCCAAGTATCCCGCCAGATACTGGCCTGACACCTTTCTGAGTCGAGCCGAGAGCCCGCCAGATACTGGACGGGCGACCCCGCGGAGCCAGTCACACCACCAGGAAGCCTATCGGCGACGGTACCGGACCGGACCGGGGATCGTTGGTGATTAGATCAGGAAGAAGTCTCACCCCACCACGGATGGTTATCACCGGCCCGCCAACATTCTCTCTCTCCGCTACTCCAAACCAGTTTCAGAGACGTGCCTCAAATGTCTGCTAGCACCATTCCTTCAATGCAGTCTCCACAATCGATACCGGCGGGAATGACAAGACGGCTTCCGACATATGATAGACAATAGTTGATTGCAGGGGCGCAGCTAGACCTACAGAAGGGGGAGGGGCAAGCACCTGGGAGAGGCCACTCGCCTAAAAATACCCCTGGATATGAAAAACTCTACGGATTTCGGCCACTTTATTTTGTGAGGCCCCTTTTCAACAATTTGTCTTAGTCTACTTTTGATGAGCTCGATTGGACCAGGACCCTCAGTAGGCATTGTACTGAGCGCATTACTAATTTTTATTGTTACGTACAGGAGAGAATACCTATCTTAGCTGACAACAGGTGGGGTCGGCTTTTGAGTGTGGGGGGCAGCTGAAATAACGAAAAAATGTACCCCCATTTGTATACGTGTATTTAAGCCTTTGCAGCATTTTTATGTGGATTTTCATGTTATAGTAGGTGGCTACTTGTTAGTTAGCGCCGCAAAGCGGCGCGAAATTTTTACGGGTTTGCCTGATAAACCCCAGAAAAATAGGGCCTTGTAGAGGATAAGAAGCTAACAATGCTATTCATTCAATTCAGCGTTACGGCGAACCGTGGCGTTAAACGCCCCCTGGTTATCTTCCGAACCAATGATCGCAGCGAGACGGGCAAGGCGGCAATCGAAAACTCTCAATGAGACAAATCTAAAGTATGCTCAGAAATGTCAAAATGAGGTCAAATGTCAGGTCACGGGCAGGTCAAAATCGGCGTATTTGAGTTTATGGGTCATACTTTCCATCCAAAGCCTTCGATTGCGACCAGTTTTACCCAAAGTGCTGCCAAAGGTATCATACATATCCCGCATGAGCTAAAGTGAGATTGTTGGCCAAGACGAGTTATTTTCCACGTATAATTCTATAGTGATAGTCATTTTACCACCTGACTTCATTTACGTGAAGTAAATGTCAATTACAGGTCAAATTCAGGTCACCGAAGGTCAACATTTTTAATTGTTAAATCTAAAAATGTTGTTACTAGACCAGTTTTGTCTCAGAAATACAATGGTGGCATTTATTTGTGTATATCTAGTCATTAAAAGCAAAAAAAAACGCAATTTGAAAATATGACGTCATAAGTTACCCATACTTTAGATGTCATGTCAGTCAAAATGGAGATATCAGTTTGAAATGTTGCATGGTAGTTGCCTAGGTATGGTTCTCCGACATACCTTCCGGTTTTTGAATATTTTAGAAAATTTTGATTTGTGATTATTTTCCCAAAAAAAAACATTAAAAAAAAGTTTTTTGGGGGTCCAAAACTATTTTTTTTAGAAATCCGAGATCGCCAGTTTTTAGCCGCTGCAATTTGCTATCTTTTGGCGTTTTTCGATTGCATTTTGCTTCGAATGTGGCATTTGTACGGCTTGGCAAAGTTTAGCTGATTTTGGTGTAAAACTCGTGTGTAGTGACGTCACTAAATTCGCTATAACTCGAACAAATTTCGACGATTTGTATTTATTTTTGCACACAAGACGTAACAATAATTTATAAGAAGGTACCCGAAGTTTCACGTTGATAGCGCCACTAGTTTTCCAGCTATTGCGAAAATTCATCAGGGGAGCGTTAAACGTCTCCCCGGTCAATGGCGGGTTAAGTGGGCTCAATGGGTAACTGGACATGCTCGAGAGGCCCCTGGACAGTTTTTTGGGTCCAAGGGTAGGCTCAATGGGCCCCTGGACATGCCCAAGAGGCCCCTTGGGCTGACGCCCCCTGGCTGACGCCCCCTGGCTGCGCCTGTAGTGATTGTTTAACTGGCTTATAATGCTTATAGCCGAGACTAGCCAGTAGGACAAGGCCGTTCGGTGCAACATAATTATCCAGAATGGCAGGAAAACGCTCGGATGGGTCTAACAATGGCTAACATGTCAGCTGTGTGACGGCAGACCTCGGATTTAATGCCACTGGACTCGCATGAATGACTTTGGGCTCCGAGTATAACAGCTGGGATATCTTGGCATCATAAGCTCACTACCTAAAGATGCAGTAAACCAAAACAAAATGTCTCCGGTGTTATGCTGCGCGGACAGGGGCGCAGGGTGCCCACTACGTGCCACATAATGTCCAACCACTCGGAAAACCGCCAGCCACGGTCGACGGATCGCCAGAGCGAGCAGCCTGTAATCCTCCGATACCTAATGATAGGACTCGATACAAAACTAATGTTCCACATCGGTTCACACCGACGTTCAATCACGGAGAAGCCGTGCGATAGGTCACCTCCGCGGGGTAGCGAATGGCGAAACCTGCACCGCACACCACAGCGCAGACCACCACCCGCAGTGGGCGTGCCGGCCCGCTGGCATGATGCATGGCTGGCTTGTATTAACAGGCTCCGTTCCCATGCCTCTCCGCCGCTGCCCCGCCCCTCTCCATTCTCCCTCTCCCCTCTCCCTCTCCCTCTCCCTCTCCCCTCTCCCTCTCCCTCTCCTCTCTCAGTCTCAGTCTCTCTCAGTCTCTCTCAGTCTCTCTCAGTCTCTCTCAGTCTCTCTCAGTCTCTCTCAGTCTCTCAGTCTCTCAGTCTCTCTCAGTCTCTCTCAGTCTCTCTCTCAGTCTCTCTCAGTCTCACTCGTCTCTCTCAGTCTCTCTCAGTCTCTCTCAGTCTCTCTCTCAGTCTCTCTCAGTCTCTCTCAGTCTCTCTCAGTCTCTCTCAGGTCTCTCTCAGTCTCTCTCAGTCTCTCTCAGTCTCTCTCAGGTCTCTCTCAGTCTCTCTCAGTCTCTCTCAGTCTCTCTCAGTCTCTCTCAGTCTCTCTCAGTCTCTCTCAGTCTCTCTCAGTCTCTCTCAGTCTCTCTCAGTCTCTCTCAGTCTCTCTCAGTCTCTCTCAGTCTCTCTCAGTCTCTCTCAGTCTCTCTCAGTCTCTCTCAGTCTCTCTCAGTCTCTCTCAGTCTCTCTCAGTCTCTCTCAGTCTCTCTCAGTCTCTCTCAGTCTCTCTCAGTCTCTCTCAGTCCTCTCTCAGTCTCCTCAGTCTCTCTCAGTCTCTCTCAGTCTCTCTCAGTCTCTCTCAGTCTCTCTCAGTCTCTCTCAGTCTCTCTCAGTCTCTCTCAGTCTCTCTCAGTCTCTCTCTCAGTCTTCTCAGTCTCTCTCAGTCTCTCTCAGTCTCTCTCAGTCTCTCTCAGTCTCTCTCAGTCTCTCTCAGTCTCTCTCAGTCTCTCTCAGTCTCTCTCAGTCTCTCTCAGTCTCTCTCAGTCTCTCTCAGTCTCTCTCAGTCTCTCTCAGTCTCTCTCAGTCTCTCTCAGTCTCTCTCAGTCTCTCTCAGGTCTCTCTCAGTCTCTCTCAGTCTCTCTCAGTCTCTCTCAGTCTCTCTCAGTCTCTCTCAGTCTCTCTCAGTCTCTCTCAGTCTCTCTCAGTCTCTCTCAGTCTCTCTCAGTCTCTCTCAGTCTCTCTCAGTCTCTCTCAGTCTCTCTCAGTCTCTCTCAGTCTCTCTCAGTCTCTCTCAGTCTCTCTCAGTCTCTCTCAGTCTCTCTCTCAGTCTCTCTCAGTCTCTCTCAGTCTCTCTCAGTCTCTCTCAGTCTCTCTCAGTCTCTCTCAGTCTTCTCAGTCTCTCTCAGTCTCTCTCAGTCTCTCTCAGTCTCTCTCAGTCTCTCAGTCTCTCAGTCTCTCTCAGTCTCTCTCAGTCTCTCTCAGTCTCTCTCAGTCTCTCTCAGTCTCTCTCAGTCTCTCTCAGTCTCTCTCAGTCTCTCTCAGTCTCTCTCAGTCTCTCTCAGTCTCTCTCAGTCTCTCTCAGTCTCTCTCAGTCTCTCTCAGTCTCTCTCAGTCTCTCTCAGTCTCTCTCAGTCTCTCTCAGTCTCTCTCAGTCTCTCTCAGTCTCTCTCAGTCTCTCTCAGTCTCTCTCAGTCTCTCTCAGTCTCTCTCAGTCTCTCTCAGTCTCTCTCAGTCTCTCTCAGTCTCTCTCAGTCTCTCTCAGTCTCTCTCAGTCTCTCTCAGTCTCTCTCAGTCTCTCTCAGTCTCTCTCAGTCTCTCTCAGTCTCTCTCAGTCTCTCTCAGTCTCTCTCAGTCTCTCTCAGTCTCTCTCAGTCCTCTCTCAGTCTCTCTCAGTCTCTCTCAGTCCTCTCTCAGTCTCTCTCAGTCTCTCTCAGTCTCTCTCAGTCTCTTCTCTCTCAGTCTCTCTCAGTCTCTCTCAGTCTCTCTCAGTCTCTCTCAGTCTCTCTCAGTCTCTCAGTCTCTCTCAGTCTCTCTCAGTCTCTCTCAGTCTCTCTCAGTCTCTCTCAGTCTCTCTCAGTCTCTCTCAGTCTCTCTCAGTCTCTCTCAGTCTCTCTCAGTCTCTCTCAGTCTCTCTCAGTCTCTCTCAGTCATCTCTCAGTCTCTCAGTCTCTCTCAGTCTCTCTCAGTCTCTCTCAGTCTCTCTCAGTCTCTCTCAGTCTCTCTCTCAGTCTCTCTCAGTCTCTCTCAGTCTCTCTCAGTCTCTCTCAGTCTCTCTCAGTCTCTCTCAGTCTCTCTCAGTCTCTCTCAGTCTCTCTCAGTCTCTCTCAGTCTCTCTCAGTCTCTCTCAGTCTCTCTCATCTCTCAGTCTCTCTCAGTCTCTCTCAGTCTCTCTCAGTCTCTCTCAGTCTCTCTCAGTCTCTCTCAGTCTCTCTCAGTCTCTCTCAGTCTCTCTCAGTCTCTCTCAGTCTCTCTCAGTCTCTCTCAGTCTCTCTCAGTCTCTCTCAGTCTCTCTCAGTCTCTCTCAGTCTCTCTCAGTCTCTCTCAGTCTCTCTCAGTCTCTCTCAGTCTCTCTCAGTCTCGTCTTCAGTCTCTCTCAGTCTCTCTCAGTCTCTCTCAGTCTCTCTCAGTCTCTCTCAGTCTCTCTCAGTCTCTCTCAGTCTCTCTCAGTCTCTCTCAGTCTCTCTCAGTCTCTCTCAGTCTCTCTCAGTCTCTCTCAGTCTCTCTCAGTCTCTCTCAGTCTCTCTCAGTCTCTCTCAGTCTCTCTCAGTCTCTCTCAGTCTCTCTCAGTCTCTCTCAGTCTCTCTCAGTCTCTCTCAGTCTCTCTCAGTCTCTCTCAGTCTCTCTCAGTCTCTCTCAGTCTCTCTCAGTCTCTCTCAGTCTCTCTCAGTCTCTCTCAGTCTCTCTCAGTCTCTCTCAGTCTCTCTCAGTCTCTCTCAGTCTCTCTCAGTCTCTCTCAGTCTCTCTCAGTCTCTCTCTCAGTCTCTCTCAGTCTCTCTCAGTCTCTCTCAGTTCTCGTCTCTCAGTCTCTCTCAGTCTCTCTCAGTCTCTCTCAGTCTCTCTCAGTCTCTCTCAGTCTCTCTCAGTCTCTCTCAGTCTCTCTCAGTCTCTCTCTCAGTCTCTCTCAGTCTCTCTCAGTCTCTCTCAGTCTCTCAGTCTCTCAGTCTCTCTCAGTCTCTCAGTCTCTCTCAGTCTCTCTCAGTCTCTCTCAGTCTCTCTCAGTCCTCTCTCTCAGTCTCTCTCAGTCTCTCTCAGTCTCTCTCAGTCTCTCTCAGTCTCTCTCAGTCTCTCTCAGTCTCTCTCAGTCTCTCTCAGTCTCTCTCAGTCTCTCTCAGTCCTCTCTCTCAGTCTCTCTCAGTCTCTCTCAGTCTCTCTCAGTCTCTCTCAGTCTCTCTCAGTCTCTCTCAGTCTCTCTCAGTCTCTCTCAGTCTCTCTCAGTCTCTCTCAGTCTCTCTCAGTCTCTCTCAGTCTCTCTCAGTCTCTCTCAGTCTCTCTCAGTCTCTCTCAGTCTCTCTCAGTCTCTCTCAGTCTCTCTCAGTCTCTCTCAGTCTCTCTCAGTCTCTCTCAGTCTCTCTCAGTCTCTCTCAGTCTCTCTCAGTCTCTCTCAGTCTCTCTCAGTCTCTCTCAGTCTCTCTCAGTCTCTCTCAGTCTCTCTCAGTCTCTCTCAGTCTCTCTCAGTCTCTCTCAGTCTCTCTCAGTCTCTCTCAGTCTCTCTCAGTCTTCTCTCAGTCTCTCTCAGTCTCTCTCAGGTCTCTCAGTCTCTCTCAGTCTCTCTCAGTCTCTCTCAGTCTCTCTCAGTCTCTCTCTCAGTCTCTCTCAGTCTCTCTCAGTCTCTCTCAGTCTCTCTCAGTCTCTCTCAGTCTCTCTCAGTCTCTCTCAGTCCTCTCTCTCAGTCTCTCGTCAGTCTCTCTCAGTCTCTCTCTCAGTCTCTCTCAGTCTCTCTCTCTCTCTCTCTCTCTCTCTCTCTCTCTCTCTCTCTCTCCTCTCTCTCGTACTCTCCTCTCTCTCT
>JAXIVJ010014278.1:0-34865 GCA_036785665.1 Chirona hameri | reverse complement strand
CCAAAATGTAGCTCAGGATAAGTTGCAGCCGCACATCGAAAAACAAATTAATCGAGGTCCAACTTCAATGTTAAAATCAAGGTCAAAGGAAGTTATTGCTCGATTTGATTTTTTTAAACCAAAATGTAGCTCAGTAAAAGTTGTAGCCGCACATCGAAAATCAAATTAATCGAGGTTAAAATCAAATGTGCGGCTACAACTTTTCCTGAGCTACATTTTGTTTTTAAAAAATCCAAATAAAGTAGTAACTTCCTTTGAACTTGATTTTGACCTTGAAGTTGGACCTCGATTAATTTGATTTTCAATCTGCGGCTACAACTTTTCCTGAGCTACATTTTGGTTAACAAAACAATCCAAATCGAGTTGTAACTTCTACCACTTCTTCAGTTCCCCGTCCTTTGACCTTTATTTTGACCTTGAAGTTGGACCTTGATTAATTTGATTTTCGATGTGCGGCGACAACTTTTCCTGAGCTACATTTTGGTTAGAACAATCCAAATCGAGCAGTAACTTCTACCACTTTTTCAGCTCCCCGTCCTTTCACCTTAATTTTGACCTTGAAGTTGGACCTCGATTAATTTGATTTTCGATGTGCGGCTACAACTTTTCCTGAGCTAAATTGTGTTAAAAAAATCGAAATCGAGCAGTAACTTCCTTTGACCTTGATTTTGACCTTGAAGTTGGACGTCAATTAATTTGATTTCGATGTGCGGCTACAACTTTTCCTGAGCTACGTTTTGGTTAAACAAAATCAAAATCGAGCAGGTAACTTCTGCCACTTTTTCAGTTCCTCGTCCTTTGACCGTGATTTTGACCTTGAAGTTGGACCTCGATTAATTTGATTTTCGATGTGCGGCTACAACTTTTCCTGAGCTACATTGTGGTTAAAAAACAATCAAAATTGAGCAGTAACTTCCTTTGACCTTGATTTTAACCTTGAAGTTGGACCTCGATTAATTTGATTTTCGATGTACGGCTATAACTTTCCTGAGCTACATTTTGGTTAAAACAAATCAAAATCGAGCAGTAACTTCTGCCACTGTTTCAGTTCGCCGTCCTTTGACCTTGATTTTGACTTCGAAGGACACGTGCTATAGAAAAACAACATCAGATTCGTGTTCATCGTGATCTAATTGATCATAAATGTCATTTTGGGAGAAATCGGAGGTCGTCGCTAAATAAGTCGCTAAATAAGTCGCCAACTTCACGGACATGTTTAGTGCAGGGAACGCACAAGGGGGGGGGGGCATACTTGTATTGCATGCCCCCACCCCATCAGATTCCTGTGGGGGAGGGGGGGCATTTGCCCCTGATGTCCCACCCTGGAACCGCCGGTGGGGGCAGATACCCTCCCCCCTTAGGTTGTTTGGAAATAGTGGAAAACGACGGCATTTCGCGCCGCCATTTTTGGTACAACTGCTTGCCTATCAATTGCCCAAATCGTGTTATTTTTACCTCGGGTCTCCACAGGTCACGTCACTAAGTCAAGTCTTAGTGATCCCAACTCCAAAAAATGTAAGGTCATGCCGCAGCCACATTGTTTGACCGATAAGTTATACTCACAGGATTTAATCAGGTCAAAAACACCTACAATTCTGCTATTTCGGATGATTTTTATATCGGTGACCTAAGGCGAAGTCCATTTTTGTGACCTCCCAATTATAAGTCATTGGGGAAACGTGAAAATGCATATAAATCCACAGGAAATGCATAAATTTGCCCATTTTTCACCAGTCCCGCATCTTTTGCAAAATACAAGGATCCAGTGGCGGATCTACGGTTGGGGAAAATAGGCAAATGCCCTCCCCCCCCCCCCCCCCCCCCCCCAACCGCCTGAAATCGGCGCAAGATTGACACATTTGCTGATATAGAAGAAAATCGAAGCAACTTTTAATAAGGAAAGTTAGCTTTAAATCAGCTATTAATGCATAAGCAAGCCAAATCCGATGCGTTTTCAGAATTGTGTGAGACTTTGAATTCCCCCCAAACCACCCGTTCTGGATCCGCCAATGCAAAGATCCATGTGTTATTTGTATCGCGCTATAACCTCCACGAAGTAAAATATCCCTGAGGTCATTCGTCATGTTTCTTCCATAACTGTTAACCAAACCAGTAAGGCGCCGTAGTTGGCGATGGACGAGCGAACGCAAAGGAAATGTATGGTGAATTTCAACTCTATCAGGGAAGTAGTTTCTGAGATACAAATACGTGGTGCACACGTGCGCACGTGCAGAAGCACCCCATCCCTGACTTGTGGGAAAGTGGCCGGCAGAGGGTCCTCTACAACCGGAAGGGGCCTTCTAAATGCCGACAGGGGCCCTCTGCAGATCGGTAGGGCCCTTTAAAAGCTGGTAAAGGGCCCTATCCACACTGGCTGGGACCCCTTTTACGTATTTACATATACATGCCTTTAACAGACAAGCAAGTGTTGATATTTATTCGTGTTACGATTTTTGTATCGGTTCGTGGACGTTCTTTTATGCGACGTAAGGCGTTTCGCGGGCGCCTGACACCATCAAAAACACTGGGGCCTTCGGCCCCAGAGGGCCCTCGCTCGGTCGTCAGAGGACCCCCCTGGCCTCCAGGGGGGGCCATGGCCCCCTTGCCCCCCCCCCCCTTGCCAACGCCCTTGGATTGACATACATTTATCATCAGGTAAGCTTATATTGTATTTTAATTTAATTGAATACCTGTCAAGCGAAAAATGGCATGGGAATACTGAAATCGGGGTGGGCAACATTCCTTGACTGGGGGGGGGGGGGACGGCTCACGGGGGGGGGGGGGCATTTGCCCCCCAGTTAATATGTTAAATAGGCCCTGCTTTGAAGTCGATTCTTTCCATGCAACGCCCAATGGCGTAATGCTTAAATCCGAAAATTTTACTGATTCCCAGTGCCCCAGTGGTGGTTACGCTCCTGGCTACAAGGGCAGAAAAGTTTAGCACTTGCGTCTCGTCTTCATATCGTGCGTTCATGACATATGCCATTTCAGTCTCTTGGCCTCAAGAAGGCACGTGGCTTGACCCTGACTTGACAAGTGCTGTAGGTCGGCCGGGTAAAATTAGCAAACATTACAACGTGTTTTGCCACCTATCGACCGAAACACCACATACCGCTTACATGACTCGTAATAGATGGCGGTGTCATCAGCCCATCAGCAACCACCTGCCGGAGGGGGAATTTCAATGGGTGATGACTGTCCCGACGGAATTCCCTGCCATTCTTTTTCAACACAACGGTAAGCTGTTTTATACTTTATTACCTTAGAGGAAGAAAGTCGGTATTTTTGTGATCTTTTGTGTTATTGGCACATGGTTTCTGGCTTCTAGACGAGTTGCATGATCCATTGAGGCAAATATGGCGTCAACAACATTGTGCCCCAATTCAAAAAGCATCTGCGCTGGCTATTTCTAGTTATGGTGTGTATTTTAATGCATGCATAAAATATGCAATATTTAACTCCAATTGAGTTCACAGAATTAAATTAAAGCTATGTTTCACACAGCAATGTCTGTTGATTCCATTTATATTTGTTGCAGGTACTGGGTCCAGATGGGGAACAACTGCTTCCACTGAGGCACAGAAAAACTAATTGTTGGGTGTGCAGATGTGGAGAGGGCAAGATGAATGCTTGTCAGTGATACCAAAGCAGTGTGAAAGTGGCAATGCTGCCATGAAAGTGACAGTGTGCTTCAATGGCATTCGAGTGGTCGTCCCTTGTGGAGATGGAAATGGATCAGTCAGGGACCTCATGCTTCAGGCTGCCTCTCGCTATAAGAAGGCGACAGGAAAGGTAGGTCCATGGCTTTCATTTTGTTTCCTTCTCATTCACTCCCTAAATCTCATCACAATTGTGTAGGTACTACTATTTCAAAACCTGAATTGAAATTTCAATCTGTGTGAGATCACATTTGTGCAATGTTTCACCTCATATCCATACCTTGTTGGGTTCCATCATTGCTGTTGTTTTGGGATGTGGCAGGGAGGAAAGATGTAAAGGAGAGAGAACCCTAAATGCATGGTGATATGTTTGGCTGAATCAACATTCATTCATTCATTCATTCATTCATTCATTCTTTGATTCATTCATCAACATCCATGGAATCCTAAAATAATATTTGACTTGAATTGTGTGCAAGGGCATAGGCAGGGGGGCCATGGCCCCCCTGGAGGCCAGGCAGGACTCTGGTGACTGAGCCAGGGCCCCCTGGGGCCGAAGGCCCCAGTGTTTTGGATGGTGCCAGGCGCTCGCAAAATGCCTTATGTCGCATAAAAGAATCCCCACGAACCCAAAAGATCATAACACAAATAAATAACTGGACTTGCTTGTCTGTTAAAGGCATGTATATGTAAATACATAGAAAGGGGTCCCAGCTTAATGTGGATAGGGCCCTCTACCAGCTTTTAAAGTGCCCTGCCGATCTGCAGAGGGCCCCCTGTCAGCATTTAGAGAGCCCCTTCTGGTTGTAGAGGGCCCTCTGCCGGCCTTTATAGGGCCCTCTGCTGGCCTTTATAGGGCCCTCTGTCAGCTTTTATAGGCCCTGCTGATCTGGAAAGGTTCCTTGCTGATCTGGAGAGGGCCCTGCAGATCTGTAGATCGCCCTGCCAATCTGTAGAGGGCCTCTGTCATCATTTAGAGAGCCCTGCCAACCTGTAGAGGGCCCTCTTCCAGGCTTTAGAGGCCCCGTCTATCTGCAGCAGTGTTGGATTTTGCATTTCATGACCTGGTCCCGGAGAGTAAAAATCCATAGGTGGAGAGTAAAATTGCATTGTCAGGCAAGTTAAGATTTTCATTTTTGTTTTAATTATTTTACTTCAAAAGTAAAAAATCCTGATTTGTAATAGATATTAAAGCCTTGTGAGGAAAATTGAATTATATTTTAACTACAATGTCAGTAAGATCAGGCGAAAAGAGAGCAAATTTCCTGAACAAATATGAAGAGAGCAAATTTCTTTGGACCCAAAAAGTTCAAAAATGGCCAAAATTCCAAGGCTGATCTGCAGTGTCCCAGCCAATCTGTAGAGGGACCTCTGCTGGCCTTGAGAGGCCCATGCAGATCTGTAGAGGGCTCTCTGTCCGCCTTTAGAGGGCCCTTCCAGCATGTAGAGGGTCTGCCGATCTGCAGAGGGCCCCTTGTCAGCATTTAGAGGGCCCCTTCCGGTTGAAGAGGGCCCTCTGCCAGCCTTTATAGGGCCCTGACAATCTGTAGAGGATCCCTGCCGATCTGGGGAGGGCCCTCTGCCGGTCTTAAAAGGGCCCTGCCAATCTGTAGACCTGTAGAGGGTCCTCTCCAGCCTTTAGGGGCCCTGTCGATCTGCAGAGTGCCCCAGCCAATCTATAGAGGGCCCTCCGCCGGCCCTTATATGGCCCTGCTGGCCTTTAGAGGGTCCTTCCGGCCTTTAGAGGGCCCTTTCGGCCTTTAGAGGGCCATGTCGGCCTTTAGAGGGTCATGTCGGCCTTTAGAGGGCCATGCCGATCTGTAGATCCCCTTGCCAATCTGCAGAGGGCCTCTGCCGGAATTTAGAGGGCCCTGCCGACCTGTAGACGGCCCTCTTCCAGTCTTTAGGGGCCCTGTCGATCTGCAGTGTCCCAGCCAATCTGTAGAGTGGGTGTAGAGGGCCCTCTGTCGGCCTTTAGAGGGTCCTGCCGATCTGCAGATGGCTATCTGCCGGCCTTTAGAGGCCCCTGCCGATATGTAGAGGGCTCTCTGCTGACCTTTAGAGGGTCCTATGGTGGTAGAGGCTGAGCCGTTTGTGTTCAAATTCAGTGTGTGGTTAGGGACCTCTCAGCCGCCTCTTTCCCACAAGTCAAAGGTGGGTGCCTCTGCTCGTGCGCACATGCGCACCTTTTTTTTGTATCTCAGAACTACTTGCCCTATCGAGTTGAAATTCACCATACATTTCCTTCGCGCTCGCTCGTTGATCGCCGACTACGGCGCCTTACTGGTTAATATATGACTCTGTGTTGACGAAACCCCGCGTATCACAATGCGGTGGTTTTTTTTCCTCAAGATAATTGCTAAGCAAACTGTATCCAAAGCTTTCTGCAAATCAAGGTGGAGCATGTTTTTTTTTAGAAATGTTGTAAACCTCATGGTACATTTGCACAATCGGCATGTACGTACTGTGTTGTTTCCTGAATCCGAATTGAAGAAGATTCAGGATAATATTGCATTAACCCGCGCCACGCTGGAGGTGGCAGAATCTGCCCCCTCCCCCTCCCGGATTTTCTCAATAACTTGAAAACAATGATAGATATCGACGTCAATCCTTCAGTACCTTATGCTGCATCAATTCTACGTCTTATCACAACATTTCAATGAAAATGGTGTTGAATGGAAATGGTTCAATGAAATGGAAAATGGACTTTAGGAGATAATAACGTTTTAATCACGTCATGTCATGTATTGTTTGGTGAAAGAACAATACACGTTGGAAAAATCGTAGAAATTCGAGTTTTGACGAAAATTGCAAATACAAATGTTGAAAAAAGGAAATGACATAATATTAACAATGGCTATCTCGGATTTGCGAAATTTTGTGTTTTTACTCAAAAATGAAAAAATAAACTTGTTTTTCGTTGTCGAAAGCTTATTTGTCGTTTTACAACATACAACATACTGTACTGTTTTAATGATGTGGGCCCCCTTGGCTACGAGGGCCCCTCTGATCCCATTTGCCCCCCCCCCCCCCTGGGCGAAATCCTCCCTACGCCCCTGATTGTGTGTATCACAATTCACATGTATGAGTTTCTTAGTTTGCTATCTTCATGAATTCATTCTTATTCAACATCAAAAACCTCGGCAATGGTTGCTTGATGCTCACATTTTATGATTGAGACAGTAGCGATATGCCACTTCTTCACTGTATTATCCTAAATGATCTTAACATCTATAAGCTCATGAACTAGCAAAACTAATTAGTTTGGTTGGACAAATACCAGAAATTCTTCCAAACTTACAAAACATGAGATTATACTTATTGTGCCTCAGTAAAAGTTACTTAGATGAGAGGGGAAAATTGAGTAAATGTATGTCCAGTGTCAATCATGAAGCGGCCATGGCCCCAATGGTACTATAAATGTGTGTAAGGTTAATCCACCCCTGTGATCTCATTGGCTGTTTGTGTGAGCTTCTTCCACCAATCAGTGTTCTAAATATGCACAATGTCCACGGAGCAAGCCTAGACTCCGGCATGTTCGGCTCGATAATGGGTTTAGGAGAATAGACAGCTGGTATGCCAGACCCTCAGCTACACTTTTTACACCATTCAACCATGGTGTCCCAAGTATCAGGGCCTCAGGGGCTGGTGCCTTTTCTGCTGATGTTACAATGAGACTATCACCTGAACTCATAGGGGAACTTAAGCAATAGGTGGCTAAAATGTTGACTCTTTGAATCCCTTGCAGCCAGGTATAGACTGGTTTTATTGGATGTTGTCTGGCAGAAACTACTGAAAACTCTGCTGCTGTCTGTAATTAACCATGTTAATTTCTAGCACCACAGTGTTTATTCATTGATGAGATCAATCAATAGGCAAACTTGTCATCCTCTGTGATGCTTTATTATGTGAGCCTGGCTATGTTCCTCTTTGCCTTGTTGATATCTTCAGCATGCATGTCTTAGAACCAGGGTTGGCATTTTGTCCGGGCAAAAGGGTTTTGCCCTGGCCAGTGGCTAAAACTAGGTTTTAACTTTTTTCTCCCGGGAGAAAATGGGCAAAACTGGCCGAAACTGGACAAAACCGATCGGAGCTAAAATGGGAAGATTTGTTTTTCTCGTTTGTCGATTTCAACTGCTTTTTTACTTCTGAGCCTTTCAATTATGCTACAGTGGTGTCAAATTAAAGTTGGGATACTCAAATTGCAAGCAAAACATAGGTACATGACTAATGACTTACAAAATGTAGTTTTCACTTTTCACTTCGGCGACATAACCTGTGTTTGAAAGGTTAGCATCACACAAAGGGTGATAAATTAACTCAATGGTGTAAGTTCTCGTGTATTTGTGTGACCAATGTGATGTTAATAGTTATGAACATGATTCGCGCTAACAAGCTGACCATCCTATCGTTTTTCAACTATTGGGTGAGCAGTGAGCACCAGAAGTGAAACAAATAAAACGCAAAGCTCAAACTCTTTGAAACTGTATTCAACAGCAAACAACATTGTTGCGAGTGTGTGACAATGTACTGGTATGCAACAGAGCACATCAATCATGTTGCCGGTACCATTTACAACTGCACGTTTTTGCCGATCATCTGTCTGATCATCCTGATCCGACCGTTCACCAATCCGTCTCCTTGCCTCCTCTCAGTGATCGATAGCAGAACACCAGCTTTTCTGCGGTTGGCATGCCCAGCCGATTGTGAAGCTTCGTTTGCACGAGCGCAAAACTCGAGAATGTGCGTTCGATGCTCGCGGAAGAGGGAGGCATGTTTAGGATCGCTAGTGCTTTGCCACACAAATCAGAGCTGACACCGGGGCACCGCTTCAGGCCCAGCCACCATGACTTGGGCGTTAGCTTCTGGATGAAGTCTGGCTTGAAGAATGTCTTGGCATCTGTTCGAATCGATTCGCTTGGTGATTCTTTGGTTATTCCACAAAGCGCAATTATTCGAGTATTGATTCAAATTGATGTTTGCGTAAAAGGAATCGATTCGTCAGTGATTCTTTGTCAAACGATATGATTCTTGAATCATTCAATAATTCACCGTGCATAATTTGCAAGTCTGCCTCTGTGACATCACAGAGCACCAGCAGGGTATCCAAAATTGTGTTCGGGGATGCATATAGACATTGGCTACCG
Organism: Chirona hameri; assembly: GCA_036785665.1. Taxonomy (NCBI): domain Eukaryota; kingdom Metazoa; phylum Arthropoda; class Thecostraca; order Balanomorpha; family Balanidae; genus Chirona; species Chirona hameri. The sequence continues at coordinate 26,059 of JAXIVJ010014278.1, read as the reverse complement.
AATGGCGTTTAAATCATCACGACCCGGTATATTGCTCCGAAGATATCGCTTCGCCGACCTCGATTCTGGCAGCCATCTTGGAAATCAAAACCATATAGGTCGAAAATTTACCGGCCGACTTTTATATCTTGGCGTTAAACGATCAACTATAAATGTATTTTAATGTCGCACAAACCTCACCGCCATGTACCGCTTCGTCTTGGAGCTATTCACAAAAACATGTCGGTGCGCATGTAAAAGCCGGTGGGTTTTGCCCACCTGGCAAAGAGTTTTGCCCACCTAGTTTTGCCCACATGGGCAAAACTAGTTTTACCCGCCCGGTTTAAACCATGGTTTAAACCGGGCAAAATTGGCCAGTGGGCACAACTGTGCCAACCCTGCTTAGAACCTCTGCATCAGTATATCCTCAATCTGACAATAATATTTATTTTCTGTGTTTTTATAAGTGTTCCAAGTTGTTTTGCTATATCTGCGCTTGTGTACTTCCGCATATTGTCTGGTATGTATGCCCGTAACATTTGTGCAATCCTCCGAATGTGAATCCCATCGTAGTGGGCGGTGTTCACCTCTACAGTAGCAGTACCACGTGCAGCCCGAATAATCCAATCCTGGCATACATTAACGTGAAAGGGAAACGGATGCCGTTTTTTGCAGTGTGCATTGACAAAGAACTGCACCTGTGCAGTGTGCATACTTTTAGTTCACATGTGCAAAAGTCGAAACAATAGCTGCAGCTCTCTGGTTTTGGACGTGTCCTTGTTAATTAGAAGTGGTACAGATCTGTAAGGGAAGTATTATCTCTATTTGTCTCGTTACATTAGCTTTATGAAATGTTACAGCAGCAGATACTAGTCTATCTGGTAACGTTGCAACAACGTCAAACATTGTCATATGGTGGTATATTGGAATGTTTGCGAACGTCATGATAACGCTGTGACAACGTTTCTGGGAGTCAACAAAATAGCATTATGGCAAAGTTAGTCTGTGCTCCGCACCATGTGCAAACGTTGTTACAACGTGGCAAATTATTAGCTGTGGATCAACTTTTGACGCTCAGTAAACTGGCGGTCTTAGCCAGGGCTGCGGAGTCGGAGTCGAAGTCGGAGTCGGTCGGAGTCGGCAGTTTTGGCCGGAGTCTGAGTCGCTAAAATCTTACCGACTCCGACTCCGGCTTGGAGTCGGAGTCGACTTTTTGGCAATTGGTGATTACTTTGCTCGGTAGAATAGTCTTCGGCCTAGGGACATTAACTTGACACCCTTTTCGAAAGAAAATGAGTGGAAAATTAAACCTATAGTTTACTCAGCTAGTGGTAGATTTCCGCCTGATGAAGATAGAGCAATAATTATAACGTCACCTAATGATGATTGGAGTTTTGGACGCACCGATTCCTATGGTCACACGGCGCCCATTTTAACGTCATCGTGCTCGTTTCGTCAAGGAGATTCGAATCATACCATGGTGACCAGGTTACCTAAGTGAAATTCACAATTTGACCTCAGGTGAAGGTAATTTAAGGTCATGTGGTGAACCAGGTATGTCGTGCTGCGCAATGTCGGACGCGTCTCGACGAGACATACGTGGTGCCGGTCTCACTTTCCTTGCATTGTATGCTATCAAGAGTTATTGGCAAATAAGTGCTAGTCACCTCAGATGACCTCACTCGATCTTGTAGGGGTCACTGAGCGATAATTGTACTTGGAACATCAAGAATGAGCTATAATAACATAATCTTAACATAAATATTATGATCTAATGCGTATCCTCTTATACGAAAACATTTGTATATTTTATCGTTGACTTATAATGGGAAAGTCACGAAATTGACCTGACCTTAGATCACCGATATATACAGAAATCTGAGATAGCAGGGTCGTAGGTATCTATGGCGTGATTACGTCCCGTTAGTTTCGAAGTGCTCAGCCAAACACTGTGGCCAGTGGCTGTGGCACGACCACAAAGGATCTAGCTCGCTGGTGCGTTTAGCAATGTTCAAAACAATTTTGACTTTGTAAAAGTTGTTTAGATTTTCTTAAAAATCAGAAAATATTGCCAATTTGCAGTCGATTTCAGTCGTTTAGGGGCATGGCACGATGATCTAATACTCCGTATGATTGACATTCGCCCTTGAGCACCCCCCCCCCCCTCCCCCTCCATTGATTTGTGGAAATTCACACCCCCTGACAAGTAGACTTGGTTGCCGGAGGCGAGGCGGCGGAAAGCGGCGCACTGACTGGCCAGCTGTAAGACAGCGCAGGATCCGGGGGCAACAGCGGCTCCAGCGAAGACTAGCTGGAACGAGCTTGGGCTGCGAGCTGGGCCGGCGGCGGCGGCTGGCAGCGCTCACCGCTCGGTGCCCGTTTCGCGGGTTCCGCCGCCTGCAGGCGAGCGCGACTGGGCTGGACGCGCGGGCGGCACGGCGCGCCCGTGCTCGGGCGGCGTAACATTGTTCTCCATACTTTTAAGAATAAAGACGAACGGAAAAAAAATAGATGGCATTGCAAATATTGCTTTATAGCATGCGGTTGGAGAACGGATATAGGCCGGAGTTGGAGTCGGCCCTTGGCACCGCCTCTGCGTGGCTCTCAATGAGCTCAGCTGGTAACCGTTTTCTACGAGGGCTGCTGCAGGTGGGGTGGGGTCAGTAAGGCGTAAACGGGCATGAATGGGGGCCGTGGTATAGACCAGTGTTCGTCACGGGCCCACGAACCCCCAGCCCGGCCCGGCCCAGGCCCATGAACACCAAGCCCAGGCCCGGACCAGGCCCGGTCAAATTCATAATATTGAATGAAGTCCAGGCCCAGTCCGACCCGTTCAGATTAAGGATATCATTATTTTCACAAAATTTGCAATTATTATCCTAGCATATTTACTTGTATACTATAAATGTGAAACAATGAATCAACTATGCTAACCAAAACAAAAACAAAAAGCCACAGCCACAGCAACAGTGTGTTGCTGTGTAAGTGAACTTCTGGTTAAAATATTTGTTTAACTCTGACCTGAGCTTGTGCGACGCGCGCAGTACTTCAAAATTGTCAGGCCCAGGCCCATCCAGAGCCCAGTGATTTCCTTAAAGTTGAGCCCAGGCCCAGCCCATGGCCCATAGAGCCAGCCCAGCCCATGACGAACTCTGGTAGAGACTATCGTGGTCAGTCGGGAGGGAAGGGAGATTTCGAGCTGAGGTCAGTGGGATCAACAGCCCGAGGCTATACTGTGTTCAGGCGGCCTGGTCAGGACGAACCATGGCTGGGACTTGGTGACGCAAATGCTCTCGCCTGCTAACGGCAGCGGTGTGGACAATGGTTTTAGGGGCATGCTTGACTGGGCAGCTGGAAATAATGCTGGAAATCCCCAAATTTGCCCTGATTTGCCCTGCGGCACTGTGCGGAACGGTCCTGACCTTCGACCTCCATTTGTCGCTGTGGATCTCTCCTCCCACTTGCCTGTGTGTAACTAACTACAATGAAAAGCCTCTCCCGAGACGACTGAAATTGTCCACTATAACCGTGTGTAACCGGCAACGTATCAGTTGCGGCGGGTAGGAGCTGACTTCCCTCGGTCGACCCAAGTTGGATCGGTCCTAGCCAGGGGCGCACTCAGTCCATGCTGCCCCAAACCGGAGCAGGGCGCCGATTTTTTTTTTAGGAGAAGTTGAAATGCTGGCGACGTGCCACTTTAGGGAAACCTGTAAGATGCTACTACTGATATGCCTAGTGTCTTTTTTAAGTATATTCCCTGTTCCATTTAACCCGCGAGTTACTGGGGTATATTTCATAACGCAACTTACTGGGAGGGGGGGGGGGGCTATTTTTGTGTTGCCCCCCCCCCCCTCGGATCTCCGGAACTACTCGACCGAATGTAAAAATTCAAACGGCATTCGATAGCCCTGGGAAATTTATCGAGGGAACTTAATATTGTTGACCTAGGGGTCACCGATGACGTCACAGGTCAGGTCAAGTACAAAGTGTTTGACCGTGTCAAAAGGTCTCTATGGATGGCATTGTCGCGCAAAATTGTTATATTAAACACATAGCTGTCGATAAATCGGTATTATTCTTGTGTCTGACACTTCTAAGTACCTTTCTAAGCTGTCTATGACCTTGGGTCAGGTCAAGGTCATCCGAGGTCACGAGGTCAAACTGCAGATTACGGTCATTAGGCGTTGTAACACATGTTTATGGGTTTGTTTTTCGTCTAGAACGCGTAAAATGACTTTAGAACATTGTTTGTTCCATATAAATAGAAGTAAAAAGCAAAAATGGAAATGCGGTTTTTATGCATAGTAATGCTGTGAGAGCTGGTCGATTTTTGTCATTTAAAGGTCATAAATCAGTCATTTTTGAAGATATCGACTTCAAATTTGGTACACATGTTCACCGCACACGGCTCGATCACATATATTCCGGTTTTTGGATAATTCTGATTTTTTCTTAATTTTTTTGTTAAAAAAAGTGTATTTGGATTTCTCAAAATTTTGAATTAAAAAAACTGAAAAATCCGAGATGGCAGTTTGATAGCCCGGTCTATTGTGAGTAATTTGATTTAAGACAATTGAGTTTATCTCAAACATCGTACCTTTGACAGTGTTTTCTGCAAACCATTATTTTGCAACAAAAACCGAAGAACATGACGTCACCCTGACGTCATTACCGGTTGACCTATCATAACCTCATATTTTTCCTTTTGCCAACACATGTAGAATTTATGTGAGAGAAGGTACTGCAAAGTTTGGTGACGATACCGGTGTTCGTTTACGAGTTATTGCAAAAATAACGGGAGGGGGGGGGGCAAAAAATATCCCCCCCCCAGTAAGTCGCGGGTTAAGATGTTTGGTCGGTATTAGCATGGCCCACTATAACCTACCACACAGTATGAAGGGAGGTGTCTTCCAATGCCCCCCAGTGGTACCCCAGTGCCAGCAGCGGTGAGCGGTATGTAAGGCAGTGGAGTGTACGGGGTACGCAGCCCCCAATAGTCACGAATAGCTGGCTCAAATCCGTATAATCCGTCCTGAAATACTCACTTTTGTTTTGTCGCATTTAATTTGTAATTGCCATATTGCATAGCATAGATGTTCAAATGTGCACTTTCTGTAATTACGAGTGAGCGTGAAGCGCTCTCCCGGTCTTCCGTGGAGTAGGGACAAAATCGGAATATGAGCGACCCGACCCGTGGCGACGCTTTGTTGATTGTTTATTGTTTATTGTTTATTGATAAGAACACCAACGGGCATCATACCCAGTAATAGGTGCAGTCACGTCGTACAACAAGCACAGAGTTTGTCAGCATACATCATTCGGTCAGGTTTCACGAATAAATACATGCATACATCGTCATATTATACATAGCTTACGGTCGCACAGCAAGTCACGTGTAGGTGCCACCTCGACTCACGAACTTTCGGACGCAGATTGTGAAGGAGTGATGCGTTGATGTAAAGAAGTCAGCGGACGTACAGGATCTGAGAAAGGAGTCGGTATGTGTTGATACACGACAGAGAAGGCTACGAAGGACAGTGTTTATCCTGGCAAAAGGTATGGCCCAGAGAGAGGAGTTGTGAGTTGGGCGTGGTGGCACGGACAAGCCGAATGTCGTCACGAGATCAGGGCAGTCGAGGCGGCCGTGATGTACATTATATAAGAACATGATGTCATGCTGGATAAATCTCTATTTCACTTAGCACATGTTAAAATGAGCTAAGAGTGTCTCATAGCTTAGGTTGGTACTGGGCCGGTCCGACCTGGAGGCCAGCCAGCCACATCAAAAACATGTGCTGGACATGCTCGAGATGTTTTAGATGGGTACCAGCAGCGCCTGCCCAGATTACGCTGCCGTACTCGAGCAGAGAGCGTACGTGTGCGTCGTAGGCGCAAATCAAGGCTGTGTGGTCGAAACGCGTGTTTCGCCGGAATCGTGGCAGCTGCATACTGCGGATGAGAAGGCCCAGCATCCGGTTCGCCTTGGACACTGAGGAGCAGTGGCGGATCTACGGTTGGGCAAAATGGGCAATTCCCCCCCCCACGAAATATCGGTAGGCAAACGTATGTTTTTGCCCCCCCCCCCCAAAAAAAAAAGAAGAAAAAAAAGAGAAGCATCCGGGAGGTTTGATTTGTGTCTCGGTAAGTGGTGATTTACACGACATACCGGGACAAAACGACTCTGCAAGTCGTGCATATCACGACGACTTACCTCTCCCGCTCAACAGTGGCGTCGCCACAGTTTCGTAACTCTTACGCGGACGCATCAATCATTATGTCATCGAACACCTGGGGTAGGACGTCGATAACTATCGATGAAATTCTTCCGAAGATTCCTAAGTTTTTTTTCTCGTAAGAATTTTCTTAAATCGGTATTATACCATCTCTCGAGTAAGTGGCCGAAATTCTGTAGTTGACTCGCGACCGAAACTTGCTCTTCCCTATAAGAAATAGCTTGCAGCTATTGGCTTTTAGTCCTCTTAGAAATATATGAAAGAGATGGGGATCCAAAAATTCGTAACTTGCCGGCAGAGAGTTCAAAACTTTCGTAAGTAGTGAGATGATAATCCCAAATGAACGACTTGCGAAGAAAATCATTCGTAAGTCAGCATGGGAATCCGGCCCCTGGTTAACTCACCTGATAAGATCCTAAAAAAAATCACGCCATGCACGTAATTGGCACCCAAACATCTGTGCCAAATACGGCAAGATGCGTGCTGCCGTTTTCCCGCTAACTCCAAAAAAAAACTTAGGGGGCGTCCAAATGCTCCACCCCAGCACGCCGGTTGTTAAGAAAGCCATAGGTCTATAGAACTTTAAAAGCATCACTAAGTGTGCAATTGATGTCAGGTCACGGTCAGGTCAAATATCAAAATTGACGTACCTACATGAGTTTATTGGCTATATTTTCCATCATAAGCCTTCGATTGCGATCATTATTGCCCAAAAGTGCTCTGGAAGGTATAATATATATCCCGCTTAAGCAAAAGTGAGGCTACAAGCGAAAGTCAATTGTCAAGGTCAGGTCACAGAAGGTTAATATGCGGCATGCGCTGAAGATCTACGAGAGTCACACGATGCATGTTTTATGGATTATGGATTATTGTATGAATTATCCCATCCTGGATCTTCGTAGAATTCGACAGCGATGGTCATTTTACCACCCGACCCCCATCAAGGTAAGAGCCTATAAATTACCGAGTACAGATAAATTCTTACTTAAGTGAAGTTGTTGTCAAGTTCAGGTCAAGGTCAGGTCACAAATATTAGAAACTCCCAATTGATAAATATAAAGAAAAGGTATGTTTCTGGACTAATTTTGTCTCAGTGATGTTTATTTGTTCGTATGTGGCCATTACAAATAAAAAGAACGCAATTTAAAAAATCGCGTCATTAGTTAGGTACCTCATACTTTGGAGCCATGAGTCAGCCAAAAATGGTGGTATTGTTTTGAAATTTGGTTTTGGAATCCTCCAAATGTGCTGCTCCAACATATATTCCGTTTTTTAATATATTTTGTAACATTTCTTTTTTAGTTGAACATTATATTTCTTTAATTTGTGGGGTTAAAAACACAATTGTAACAAAAAAAAACCTAGTTAGCCATTTTGTAGCCACTGCAATGTGTAAAAAAAGTTGTTCAAAATTATAATTTGTGCTAATAATATATTATTTTAATCAAAAGAAAAAACAAACTATTCTAACGCGTTTCGATTCACTGCAATTTGCTATCCTTTGATCTTTCATAACTAGTTTGCTCAAAGTTTGGACTTTGCACAATGTGTTGAAGTTAAGCTGATTTTCTCGTTAAAGTGGCGTGTAGTAACGTTACTAAATGTCCTAGATCTCAAAAGTTTTCATCGAAATTTCTTCATTTTCGCACAGAAGCCGTGAAATTGATGTAGGAGAAGGTACCAAAAGTTTCACGACGATAACGGCTACCCCTGGCTACATACCTGCATAACAACTATCACCGCAGTCACTTTCCTGTTTGTCATTGGCACTCATTCGCAAACACAATTGTCGATTGAAATCACACACAAAAGTTTCGGTTCTTTGGACACGGTGTGCCTGGTGAAAGTGTCTGGTAAGCCGCTGGTGACAATAATTGTGAGATATTTTATCAAGAAATCGTCCATTTTCCAGCACCATTAAATTCATAGAATAATTCCTATCATATTTCTTTTCGAAACCTACCAGATAGATACATAATTGTGAGATGAAAAATTGTGAAATAAAAATAAACTTGCACGGACAGTACGTACACATTTGTGGAGAGCTGCCAACTTGTACGGACACTGTCCGTAGTGGTGGCGACGCCTATGCTGCTCAACAATTTTTCGCTGACGTCTTCCCAGTCACCCAACATTTTGTTGGACGTCCCCCCCCCCGCTCCCCCCGCCGCTCAACGACTCTTCGCGCTTACGACCCGACGCCCCCCCCCCCCCCTCCCCTCCGCTAAACAACTTTTCGCCGAGGAAACGTGGAGCGAAATGTTTGCCCCCCCCCCCAGCCCAACTCGAAACCTAGATCCGCCACTGCTGCGGAGTCCACGTGAGATGCAAACGGCAGTTTTGCGTCGAGAATGGCTCCTAAGTCGCGTGGCTCTCCCAGCGGCGCTCCAAGACGGTGCCATTCTGTGAGTAGTTATTTTTTAGAAGCTCATATCCCTTCAACCGTACGTCCGATTGACAAACGGACTTCTTTGCTGAGCAGCCCCATCCAACCTACCCGGATTGAGACCAGAGCCGACTCACGTGGGTGACTACGACTGCGCGTGCCGCGTGCCGCGTGCCGCGTGCCGCGTGAGGGGTGTTGAAAAGTGTTTTGTCGCGAATAAAAACGCAACGGCTGGGCCGATTGTGTGCAAATTTGGTGTGTGGTTACTGGTTAGGGACCCCTCAGCTGCCGCCTTCCCACAAGTCAGGGGTGGGGTGTCTGCACGTGCGCACGTGCACACCCCTATTCTATATCTGAGGAACGGCTGAGCCGATTGTGTTCAAATTTGGTGTGTGGTTTGGCACCTCTCAGCTGGTCCAGCCGGCTGACCAGAGACGCTGAGCAGAGCAACATCACTGCGCGGCATCCTGCTCAACCCCGCCGACCCCACCAGCGCCCAGCGGGCCCGCCTCCAGAAAATCCACACCAGCAACGGGCAGAAGAAGCGACAGGAGGCCGACCACCTGCTCCTGCGTAACTCCACCTAGTGCCCTCTCCATCCTGCCCAATCTCGGTTTCCTCCCCCGCCATTAGGTCCCGACTTTCGCCTATGGCGGGACCTCCTCCTGGGCAAACAAAAAGTGCGGTGCATTCTCCTATTGTGGCGACTTCACGCGGCGAACTGCGTTGTAAACCAACAGCCACAGGAACACAGTCACAGGTGATGACCTGTGAGTGTTTCTAAACTCGAATGCAAAAACTGCTATCCCATCCGAATGTTATGACGCAACGAATCCAAACAAAATTACCCAATGTAGAAATGTCATGACTGCGTGCACATACCAACCTCACCATACATTGCCTACGCGCTCGCTCGTTCATCGCCAACTACGGCGCCTTACTGGTTTCTTGCTATTTGAGGGCCATAGATTAGGCTATTGCAGTCTCCTTAAATTTGTACTCTATGAATGACGCCACAACACAGAAATCCAACGTTGCTGTCGAAGTCGACCATGTCTCCTCGAGTCAGTCGGTGTCCATGTCTGTATCCTGAATTCTTAATCGGGGTCCATTAAACACATCGCTTCGCAGCCCGGCTGTTCATCCCGGGAAATTTGTTCTCAAATTAAGCAACTGATCAAAGTTGGCTTCAAAAGGCAGCAAGGAGCAAAACACACATTCATCTCTGTATCGTTCTTTGCAAATACCATCGCATTGCATGACCATGCCAATCCCGCTGTTGTCTTCGCATTGCACGCTGTTCCGGCACGCTGCATTGCAAAATGCATGGCACCGGCAACATTCATCTCCTTTTGGCCGATGCGCCCAAAAACCTTTATCATCGATGCCACCTCGGCAGGGCTGGCAAGTTGGCAAGTTCCTTTTCAAAATTGTATTTACCATGGACCCATTTGATAAATTCGATCCTTGACAAATTCTGTAGTTTTGAACTTCAATTTTCACCCAGCATATTTGCTCATGAGCGACTTGAAGGCCTCTTTACGTTTTCAGTAGGAACCAAGCCGAGGTGACTGCGGCGCCGAGCCGAGGTGACTGCGGCGCCGAGCCGAGGTGACTGCGGCGCCGAGCCGAGGTGACTGCGGCGCCGAGCCGAGGTGACTGCGGCGCCGAGCCGAGGTGACTGCGGTGCCAGCCGAGGTGACTGCGGCGCCGAGCCGAGGTGACTGCGGTGACAGCCGAGGTGACTGCGGTGCCGAGCCGAGGTGACTGCGGCGCCGAGCCGAGGTGACTGCGGTGACAGCCGAGGTGACTGCGGTGCCGAGCCGAGGTGACTGCGGTGACAGCCGAGGTGACGGCGCCGAGCCGAGATGACTACTGCGGCGCCGAGCCGAGGTGACTGCGGTGCCGAGCCGAGGTGACTGCGGTGCCGAGGTGACTGCGGCGCCAAGCCGAGGTGACTGCGGTGACAGCCGAGGTGACTGCGGTGCCAGCCGAGGTGACTGCGGTGCCGAGCCGAGGTGACTGCGGTGACAGCCGAGGTGACTGCGGTGACAGCCGAGGTGACTGCGGCGCCGAGCCGAGGTGACTGCGGCGCCGAGCCGAGGTGACTGCGGTGCCGAGCCGAGGTGACTGCGGCGCCGAGCCGAGGCGCGGCGCGTGTGTCGGGTACTGGCGCTCGCTGCGGTCGGGCTCCAGCAGGTTTGCCCGTGTGATGTGCGGTTAGATTGCTGCGAGCTAGCCGTCGAGCTTCCTGGGGCCGCTTCCCGAGCGCAGCGTGCAGCCCAGCTGGACGCGCACCGCAGACGGACTAACCACCGGGCTACTACTGCCGGATGTGGCCGCTAAATGTCTTAACCCTCGCCAGTGCAGCGTCCGATACCTACGTGACCGTGCAGGGGGGGGGGGGGGTACGACCCCCTGGCGTTTCGCCCCTAATTGAGCTAGAGCTTCGATTCAAAGACGAGCGTGTTGCTTGTGATGAGAGGAAGGCGTTGGTATCCGATTTAAAGTTCTGGGTAGGTGACCTCTGAGGTCATGTCAATGACTCGGATGTCATCCAAATCGTGCATGTGCAGATATCTAATTATAATCTAGCTAGAATCGTGAATGAGCATATAATTATGCAAAATGGGTGCCAAATTTGAAATCAGCGACACAAAATGTCCTAGGGATAGGGGTGATCTATAAAATGCACTTTCCGAAAATATAATTACAAAAACGCTCAGAACCTGTTCCACGAACCTTAAAAAGAGACTTGGTACATCGCTTTTGGTCCTCCTTTTTAAAAAAACTACCACCTCGAGAAAAAAAACGAAACCTTGCAAAAATGCATTAATAGCAATGGCAGGAGGCCACAAAGTGGTCGTTCGCCCCTCTATTTATTCTCAATAACTTCCGATCCGCTTCAGTCACATCGATCGAGTAACTGGTAGAACGATTCATTTGAAACATTTTGACAGCAGAAAAAGTTCCAGGTCAAGTCAGGTCACCAAGTTATGACGTCACAACCAAAAGTCTGCGCAACGGTTTTTGAGCTGATTGATATGCCCTCGTGCTACTTTATTCATTATTAGCATCATTTAGCGTTAGCAATGGATCATGACGGTCATCAGTGGCGGATCCAGAGGGGGGGGGGGGGGGGGGGGGCAATAGCCAAAGGGGGCCCCATAGCCGATTGAAGTGACTCGAAACGAATTTCACCTCGTGTTCAAACAAATCGCAAGTAAATTTGCTCACTCTGACCTCCAGAGGCCCCATTCTGGCCTCCAGAGAGCCCACTCTGGCCTCCAGAGAGCCCACTGGTCTCCGGAGGGGCCACTTCGGCCTCCAGATGGCCCACTCTGACCGCCGGTGGGCCCATTCTGACTTGAAGAGGGCCCATTCTGGTTTGTAGAGGCCCATTTTAGCATGTGAAAGGCATATTTTGAACTAAAAGGGTCCATTCTGGCCTACATTTGTCTTCAAGGTCAAAAGGGTCCGCCAAGGCATGGGGGCCGCCAAGGCATGGGGCCCACTTTGCTACGTGGTCCCCTCCTTGACCGAATCCTGGATCCGCCACTGACCGTCATAATATAACTGCTTTGAGCCAGATACAACATGGCTCAGGAAGTCAGAATGGGCCCTCAGGAGGTCAGAACTGGCCCACTGGATGCCAGAGTGGGCCCTCTGGAAGGCAAATAGTGGTCCTCTGAAAAGCACAGAGCGGCCATCTGGAAGCCAGATGGGCCCTTTGAAAGGCAGAGGGCCCTCTGGAAACGAGATGGGCCTCTGGAGGCCAGAGCGGGTCCTCTGGAGGTCAGAGTAGGTCCTCTGGAGGCCAGAGTGGGCCTCATGGAGCCCAGATGGGTCATCTGGAACCTAAGGAGCCCTTGGCTGGTCTGGGAGTGCCTAGACTCTGGTCTGAGGGCCCTAGACTAGGTAAGATGACCCCTGGTCCCAGGCTGAGGGGTCCCAGGCCGGGGTCTGAGAGGGCCCTCAGACCAGAGTCTGGGCACTCCCAGACCAGCCAAGGGCTCCCTAGGTTCCAGAGAACCCATCTGGCCTCCATGAGTCCCACTCTTGCCCCCATTAGGCCCACTCTGGCCTCCAGATGACCTACGCTGACCTTCAGAGGACCCGCTCTGGCCTCCAGAGGCCATTCTCGTTTCCAGAGGGCCCCTCTGCCTTTCAAAGGACCCATCTGGCTTCCAGATGGCCCCTCTGTGCTTTTCAGAGGACCACTATTTGGCTTCCAAAGGGCCCACTCTGGCATCCAGTGGGCCAGTTCTGACCTCCTGAGGGCCCATTCTGACTTCCTGAGCCATGTTGTATCTGGCTCAATGAAGTTATATTATGACCCGTCAGTGGCGGATCCAGGATTCGGTCAAGGAGGAGACCACGTAGCAAAGTGCCCCCCCCCCCCCTCCCAGGCCTTGGTGGGCCCCCTCAGGCCTTAGTGGGCCCCTCAACCCTTTTGGCCTTGAAGACAAATGTAGTCTAGAATGGACCCTTTTAGTTCAAAATATGCCTTTCACATGCTAAAATGGGCCTCTACAAACCAGAATGGACCCTCTTCAAGTCAGAATGGGCCCTCCGGTGGTCAGACTGGGCCCTCTGGAGGCCGAAGTGGCCCCTACGGAGACCAGAGTGGGCTCTCTGGAGGCCAGAATGGGTCCTCTGGAGGTCAGTGAGCAAATTTACTTGCGATTTGTTTGAAAACGGGGTAAAATTCGTTTCGAGTCACTTCAATCGGCTATGGGGCCCCCTTTGGCTATTGCCCCCCCCCCCCCTCTGGATCCGCCACTGATGACCGTCAGAATCCAGTGCTAACGCCAAGTTATGATAATTATGAATACAGTAGCACGAGGGCGTCCATCAGCTCAAAAACCGTTGCGCAGATTTTTGGTTGTGACGTCATAACTCGGTGACCTGACCTGACTTGGAACTTTTTCTGGTGTCAAAATGTTTCAAATGAATCATTCTACCAGCCTACCAAACTTGATCGATGTCACTGAAGCGGATCGGAAGTTATTGAGAATAAATAGAGGGGCGAACGACCACTTTGTGGCGTCCTGCCATTGCTATTAATGCATAAGGTTTCGTTTTTTTTCGAGGTGGTAGGTTTTTTTGGAAAGGAGGACCAAAAGCGATGCAGCAAGTCTCTTTTAAGGTCCGTGGAACAGGTTCTGATTGCTTTTTTTGTGTGCAGTTTTCGGAAAGTGCATTTTATAGATCACCCCTACCTAGAAACTACCCGAGTCCAAAAAGGTCATCTCAGATCATCGGAGGTCAGTGACCTCGGTTGACCTGTGAAAGTGCATGGCCCCAGTGGAACATATAATTATGTAAAATGGATGCCAAATTTGAAATCAGCGTTACAAAAGGTCCTAGAAACTGCCAGAGGCCAAAAAAGTAATCTCTGGTCATCGGAGTTCAGTGACCTCCGTTGACCTCTGAAAAGGTCAACCGAGGTCACAATCTCAGTGGAAACCATACATATCACCTGTTAACAACTGTCCATATGCTTCTGAACAATAAACACTCGGAAACTGCACAAGTTACAAGCATCGATACTACGGGACGCCAGTTGCGCCTGACATGACCTTGAGAAACAGGTTATAGGGCACGGGTCATGGGGAGTAGAAGTTTGACATTTTTAGAGTATGTGTCAAATTGTTCAACAGTAGGGTACTGAAAGTTTCATCGCAATCGGTCGATAAATGCGCGAGTTATTCTCGAAAAACCGAGGGGTGACATCCCCCCTCCCTACACTGGCGAGGGTTAAGCAGTTGGAGCGCCGGAAACCCCAAGTCATCATCACTACTGCCGGAGCTGCTGTGGCTGTTCCTTGCGACCGGACAGTACAGGCTCGGGCAGCGGCGAGGGCAGCGGCGAGGGCGGGGGCGGAGGCCGGGGCGTTGGCGGTGGCGGCGGCGGAGTAGCGGAGTACCTTCTCTGGCAGCCGCCGCGCGCTGTGCCTCTGCCTACTGTACCGCCGTGCCTCTGCCTACTGTACCGCCGTGCCTCTGCCTACTGTACCGCTGTGCCTCTGCCTACTGTACCGCCGTGCCTCTGCCTACTGTACCGCCGTGCCTCTGCCTACTGTACCGCCGTGCCTCTGCCTACTGGCCCGCCGTGCCTCTGCCTACTGTACCGCCGTGTCTCTGCCTACTGTACCGCCGTGCCTCTGCCTACTGTACCGCCGTGCCTCTGCCTACTGTACCGCCGTGCCTCTGCCTACTGTACCGCCGTGCCTCTGCCTACTGTACCGCCGTGCCTCTGCCTACTGTACCGCCGTGCCTCTGCCTACTGTACCGCCGTGCCTCTGCCTACTGGCCCGCCGTGCCTCTGCCTACTGTACCGCCGTGCCTCTGCCGCCCTGGCCCGCCGTGCCTCTGCCTACTGTACCGCCGTGCCTCTGCCTACTGGCCCGCCGTGCCTCTGCCTACTGTACCGCCGTGCCTCTGCCTACTGTACCGCCGTGCCTCTGCCTACTGGCCCGCCGTGCCTCTGCCTACTGTACTGCCGTGCCTCTGCCTACTGTACCGCCGTGCCTCTGCCTACTGTACCGCCGTGCCTCTGCCTACTGGCCCGCCGTGCCTCTGCCTACTGTACCGCCGTGCCTCTGCCTACTGTACCGCCGTGCCTCTGCCTACTGTACCGCCGTGCCTCTGCCGCCCTGTACCGCCGTGCCTCTGCCGCCCTGGCCCGCCGTGCCTCTGCCTACTGTACCGCCGTGCCTCTGCCTACTGTACCGCCGTACCTCTGCCGCCCTGGCCCGCCGTGCCCCTGCCTACTGTACCGCCGTGCCTCTGCCTACTGTACCGCCGTGCCTCTGCCGCCCTGGCCCGCCGTGCCTCTGCCTACTGTACCGCCGTGCCTCTGCCGCCCTGGCCCGCCGTGCCTCTGCCTACTGTACCGCCGTGCCTCTGCCTACTGGCCCGCCGTGCCTCTGCCTACTGGCCCGCCGTGCCTCTGCCTACTGTACCGCCGTGCCTCTGCCTACTGTACCGCCGTGCCTCTGCCTACTGTACCGCCGTGCCTCTGCCTACTGTACCGCCGTGCCTCTGCCTACTGTACCGCCGTGCCTCTGCCTACTGTACCGCCGTGCCTCTGCCTACTGTACCGCCGTGCCTCTGCCGCCCTGGCCCGCCGTGCCTCTGCCTACTGTACCGCCGTGCCTCTGCCTACTGTACCGCCGTGCCTCTGCCGCCCTGGCCCGCCGTGCCTCTGCCTACTGTACCGCCGTGCCTCTGCCTACTGTACCGCCGTGCCTCTGCCTACTGTACCGCCGTGCCTCTGCCTACTGTACCGCCGTGCCTCTGCCTACTGGCCCGCCGTGCCTCTGCCTACTGTACCGCCGTGCCTCTGCCTACTGTACCGCCGTGCCTCTGCCTACTGTACCGCCGTGCCTCTGCCTACTGTACCGCCGTGCCTCTGCCTACTGTACCGCCGTGCCTCTGCCTACTGTACCGCCGTGCCTCTGCCGCCCTGGCCCGCCGTGCTTCTGCCTACTGTACCGCCGTGCCTCTGCCTACTGTACCGCCGTGCCTCTGCCGCCCTGGCCCGCCGTGCCTCTGCCTACTGTACCGCCGTGCCTCTGCCTACTGTACCGCCGTGCCTCTGCCTACTGTACCGCCGTGCCTCTGCCTACTGTACCGCCGTGCCTCTGCCTACTGGCCCGCCGTGCCTCTGCCTACTGTACCGCCGTGCCTCTGCCTACTGTACCGCCGTGCCTCTGCCTACTGTACCGCCGTGTCTCTGCCTACTGTACCGCTGTGCCTCTGCCTACTGTACCGCTGTGCCTCTGCCTACTGTACCGCCGTGACTCTGCCTACTGTACCGCCGTGCCTCTGCCTACTGTACCGCCGTGCCTATGCCTACTGTACCGCCGTGCCTCTGCCTACTGTACCGCCGTGCCTCTGCCTACTGTACCGCCGTGCCTCTGCCTACTGTACCGCCGTGCCTCTGCCTACTGTACCGCCGTGCCTCTGCCTACTGTACCGCCGTGCCTCTGCCTACTGTACCGCCGTGCCTCTGCCTACTGTACCGCCGTGCCTCTGCCTACTGTACCGCCGTGCCTCTGCCTACTGTACCGCCGTGCCTCTGCCGCCCTGGCCCGCCGTGCCTCTGCCGCTCTGGCCCGCCGTGCCTCTGCCTACTGTACCGCCGTGCCTCTGCCTACTGTACCGCCGTGCCTCTGCCTACTGTACCGCCGTGCCTCTGCCTACTGTACCGCCGTGCCTCTGCCTACTGTACCGCCGTGCCTCTGCCTACTGTACCGCCGTGCCTCTGCCTACTGTACCGCCGTGCCTCTGCCTACTGTACTGCCGTGCCTCTGCCTACTGTACCGCCGTGCCTCTGCCTACTGGCCCGCCGTGCCTCTGCCTACTGTACCGCCGTGCCTCTGCCTACTGTACCGCCGTGCCTCTGCCTACTGGCCCGCCGTGCCTCTGCCTACTGTACCGCCGTGCCTCTGCCTACTGTACCGCCGTTCCTCTGCCTACTGTACCGCCGTTCCTCTGCCTACTGTACCGCCGTGCCTCTGCCTACTGTACCGTCGTGCCTCTGCCGCCCTGGCCCGCCGTGCCTCTGCCTACTGGCCCGCCGTGCCTCTGCCTACTGTACCGCCGTGCCTCTGCCTACTGTACCGCCGTGCCTCTGCCTACTGGCCCGCCGTGCCTCTGCCTACTGGCCCGCCATGCCTCTGCCTACTGTACCGCCGTGCCTCTGCCGCCCTGGCCCGCCGTGCCTCTGCCTACTGTACCGCCGTGCCTCTGCCTACTGTACCGCCGTGCCTCTGCCTACTGTACCGCCGTGCCTCTGCCGCCCTGGCCCGCCGTGCCTCTGCCTACTGGCCCGCCGTGCCTCTGCCTACTGTACCGCCGTGCCTCTGCCTACTGTACCGCCGTGCCTCTGCCTACTGGCCCGCCGTGCCTCTGCCTACTGGCCCGCCGTGCCTCTGCCTACTGTACCGCCGTGCCTCTGCCGCCCTGGCCCACCGTGCCTCTGCCTACTGTACCGCCGTGCCTCTGCCTACTGGCCCGCCGTGCCTCTGCCTACTGGCCCGCCGTGCCTCTGCCTACTGGCCCGCCGTGCCTCTGCCTACTGTACCGCCGTTCCTCTGCCTACTGTACCGCCGTGCCTCTGCCTACTGTACCGCCGTGCCTCTGCCTACTGTACCGCCGTGCCTCTGCCGCCCTGGCCCGCCGTGCCTCTGCCTACTGGCCCGCCGTGCCTCTGCCTACTGTACCGCCGTGCCTCTGCCTACTGTACCGCTGTGCCTCTGCCTACTGTACCGCCGTGCCTCTGCCTACTGTACCGCCGTGCCTCTGCCTACTGTACCGCCGTGCCTCTGCCTACTGTACCGCCGTGCCTCTGCCTACTGTACCGCCGTGCCTCTGCCTACTGTACCGCCGTGCCTCTGCCGCCCTGGCCCGCCGTGCCTCTGCCGCCCTGGCCCGCCGTGCCTCTGCCTACTGTACCGCCGTGCCTCTGCCTACTGTACCGCCGTGCCTCTGCCTACTGTACCGCTGTGCCTCTGCCTACTGTACCGCCGTGCCTCTGCCTACTGTACCGCCGTGCCTCTGCCTACTGTACCGCCGTGCCTCTGCCTACTGTACCGCCGTGCCTCTGCCTACTGTACCGCCGTGCCTCTGCCGCCCTGGCCCGCCGTGCCTCTGCCTACTGGCCCGCCGTGCCTCTGCCTACTGTACCGCCGTGCCTCTGCCTACTGTACCGCCGTGCCTCTGCCTACTGTACCGCCGTGCCTCTGCCTACTGGCCCGCCGTGCCTCTGCCTACTGGCCCGCCGTGCCTCTGCCTACTGTACCGCCGTGCCTCTGCCGCCCTGGCCCGCCGTGCCTCTGCCTACTGTACCGCCGTGCCTCTGCCTACTGTACCGCCGTGCCTCTGCCTACTGTACCGCCGTGCCTCTGCCTACTGTACCGCCGTGCCTCTGCCTACTGTACCGCCGTGCCTCTGCCTACTGTACCGCTGTGCCTCTGCCGCCCTGGCCCGCCGTGCCTCTGCCTACTGTACCGCCGTGCCTCTGCCTACTGTACCGCCGTGCCTCTGCCTACTGTACCGCCGTGCCTCTGCCTACTGTACCGCCGTGCCTCTGCCTACTGTACCGCCGTGCCTCTGCCTACTGTACCGCCGTGCCTCTGCCTACTGTACCGCCGTGCCTCTGCCTACTGTACCGCCGTGCCTCTGCCTACTGTACCGCCGTGCCTCTGCCGCCCTGGCCCGCCGTGCCTCTGCCTACTGTACCGCCGTGCCTCTGCCTACTGTACCGCCGTGCCTCTGCCTACTGTACCGCCGTGCCTCTGCCTACTGTACCGCCGTGCCTCTGCCTACTGTACCGCCGTGCCTCTGCCGCTCTGGCCCGCCGTGCCTCTGCCTACTGTACCGCCGTGCCTCTGCCTACTGTACCGCCGTGCCTCTGCCTACTGTACCGCCGTGCCTCTGCCTACTGTACCGCCGTGCCTCTGCCTACTGTACCGCCGTGCCTCTGCCTACTGTACCGCCGTGCCTCTGCCTACTGTACCGCCGTGCCTCTGCCTACTGTACCGCCGTGCCTCTGCCTACTGTACCGCCGTGCCTCTGCCTACTGTACCGCCGTGCCTCTGCCTACTGTACCGCCGTGCCTCTGCCGCCCTGGCCCGCCGTGCATATGCCTACTGTACCGCCGTGCCTCTGCCTACTGTACCGCCGTGCCTCTGCCTACTGTACCGCCGTGCCTCTGCCTACTGTACCGCCGTGCCTCTGCCTACTGTACCGCCGTGCCTCTGCCTACTGTACCGCCGTGCCTCTGCCGCCCTGGCCCGCCGTGCATCTGCCTACTGTACCGCCGTGCCTCTGCCTACTGTACCGCCGTGCCTCTGCCTACTGTACCGCCGTGCCTCTGCCTACTGTACCGCCGTGCATCTGCCTACTGTACCGCCGTGCCTCTGCCTACTGTACCGCCGTGCCTCTGCCTACTGTACCGCCGTGCCTCTGCCTACTGTACCGCCGTGCCTCTGCCTACTGTACCGCCGTGCCTCTGCCTACTGTACCGCCGTGCCTCTGCCGCCCTGGCCCGCCGTGCATCTGCCTACTGTACCGCCGTGCCTCTGCCTACTGTACCGCCGTGCCTCTGCCTACTGTACCGCCGTGCCTCTGCCTACTGTACCGCCGTGCCTCTGCCTACTGTACCGCCGTGCCTCTGCCTACTGTACCGCCGTGCCTCTGCCTACTGTACCGCCGTGCCTCTGCCGCCCTGGCCCGCCGTGCCTCTGCCTACTGTACCCGCCGTGCCTCTGCCTACTGTACCGCCGTGCCTCTGCCTACTGTACCGCAGTGCCTCTGCCTACTGTACCGCCGTGCCTCTGCCTACTGTACCGCCGTGCCTCTGCCTACTGTACCGCCGTGCCTCTGCCTACTGTACCGCCGTGCCTCTGCCGCCCTGGCCCGCCGTGCATCTGCCTACTGTACCGCCGTGCCTCTGCCTACTGTACCGCCGTGCCTCTGCCTACTGTACCGCCGTGCCTCTGCCTACTGTACCGCCGTGCCTCTGCCTACTGTACCGCCGTGCCTCTGCCTACTGTACCGCCGTGCCTCTGCCTACTGTACCGCCGTGCCTCTGCCGCCCTGGCCCGCCGTGCCTCTGCCGCCCTGGCCCGCCGTGCCTCTGCCGCCCTGGCCCGCCGTGCCTCTGCCTACTGTACCGCCGTGCCTCTGCCTACTGTACCGCCGTGCCTCTGCCTACTGTACCGCCGTGCATCTGCCGCCCTGGCCCGCCGTGCCTCTGCCTACTGCACCGCCGTGCCTCTGCCTACTGTACCGCCGTGCCTCTGCCTACTGTACCGCTGTGCCTCTGCCTACTGTACCGCCGTGCCTCTGCCTACTGTACCGCTGTGCCTCTGCCTACTGGCCCGCCGTGCCTCTGCCTACTGTACCGCTGTGCCTCTGCCTACTGTACCGCCGTGCCTCTGCCTACTGTACCGCCGTGCCTCTGCCTACTGTACCGCCGTGCCTCTGCCTACTGTACCGCCGTGCCTCTGCCTACTGGCCCGCCGTGCCTCTGCCTACTGTACCGCCGTGCCTCTGCCTACTGTACCGCCGTGCCTCTGCCTACTGTACCGCCGTGCCTCTGCCTACTGTACCGCCGTGCCTCTGCCTACTGTACCGCCGTGCCTCTGCCTACTGTACCGCCGTGCCTCTGCCTACTGTACCGCCGTGCCTCTGCCTACTGTACCGCCGTGCCTCTGCCTACTGTACCGCCGTGCTTCTGCCTACTGTACCGCCGTGCCTCTGCCTACTGTACCGCCGTGCCTCTGCCTACTGTACCGCCGTGCCTCTGCCTACTGTACCGCCGTGCCTCTGCCTACTGTACCGCCGTGCCTCTGCCTACTGTACCGCCGTGCCTCTGCCGCCCTGTACCGCCGTGCTTCTGCCGCCCTGTACCGCCGTGCCTCTGCCGCCCTGTACCGCCGTGCCTCTGCCGCCCTGTACCGCCGTGCTTCTGCCGCCCTGTACCGCCGTGCCTCTGCCGCCCTGTACCGCCGTGCCTCTGCCGCCCTGTACCGCCGTGCTTCTGCCGCCCTGTACCGCCGTGCCTCTGCCGCCCTGTACCGCCGTGCCTCTGCCTACTGTATCGCCGTGCCTCTGCCGCCCTGGCCCGCCGTGCCTCTGCCGCTCTGGCCCGCCGTGCCTCTGCCTACTGTACCGCCGTGCATCTGCCTACTGTACCGCCGTGCCTCTGCCTACTGGCCCGCCGTGCCTCTGCCTACTGTACCGCCGTGCCTCTGCCTACTGTACCGCCGTGCCTCTGCCTACTGTACCGCCGTGCCTCTGCCTACTGTACCGCCGTGCCTCTGCCTACTGTACCGCCGTGCCTCTGCCTACTGTACCGCCGTGCCTCTGCCTACTGTACCGCCGTGCTTCTGCCTACTGTACCGCCGTGCCTCTGCCTACTGTACCGCCGTGCCTCTGCCTACTGTACCGCCGTGCCTCTGCCTACTGTACCGCCGTGCCTCTGCCTACTGTACCGCCGTGCCTCTGCCTACTGTACCGCCGTGCCTCTGCCGCCCTGTACCGCCGTGCTTCTGCCGCCCTGTACCGCCGTGCCTCTGCCTACTGTACCGCCGTGCCTCTGCCGCCCTGTACCGCCGTGCTTCTGCCGCCCTGTACCACCGTGCCTCTGCCGCCCTGTACCGCCGTGCCTCTGCCGCCCTGTACCGCCGTGCTTCTGCCGCCCTGTACCGCCGTGCCTCTGCCGCCCTGTACCGCCGTGCCTCTGCCTACTGTACCGCTGTGCATCTGCCTACTGTACCGCTGTGCCTCTGCCTACTGGCCCGCCGTGCCTCTGCCTACTGTACCGCCGTGCATCTGCCTACTGTACCGCTGTGCCTCTGCCTACTGGCCCGCCGTGCCTCTGCCTACTGTACCGCCGTGCATCTGCCTACTGTACCGCTGTGCCTCTGCCTACTGGCCCGCCGTGCCTCTGCCTACTGTACCGCCGTGCCTCTGCCGCCCTGGCCCGCCGTGCCTCTGCCGCCCTGGCCCGCCGTGGCTCTGCCTACTGTACCGCCGTGCCTCTGCCTACTGTACCGCCGTGCCTCTGCCTACTGTACCGCTGTGCCTCTGCCGCCCTGGCCCGCCGTGCCTCTGCCTACTGTACCGCCGTGCCTCTGCCTACTGTACCGCCGTGCCTCTGCCTACTGTACCGCCGTGCCTCTGCCTACTGTACCGCCGTGCCTCTGCCTACTGTACCGCCGTGCCTCTGCCGCCCTGGCCCGCCGTGCCTCTGCCTACTGTACCGCCGTGCCTCTGCCTACTGTACCGCCGTGCCTCTGCCTACTGTACCGCCGTGCCTCTGCCTACTGGCCCGCCGTGCCTCTGCCTACTGTACCGCCGTGCCTCTGCCTACTGTACCGCCGTGCCTCTGCCTACTGTACCGCCGTTCCTCTGCCTACTGGCCCGCCGTGCCTCTGCCTACTGTACCGCCGTGCCTCTGCCTACTGTACCGCCGTGCCTCTGCCTACTGTACCGCCGTGCCTCTGCCTACTGTACCGCCGTGCCTCTGCCTACTGTACCGCCGTGCCTCTGCCTACTGTACCGCCGTGCCTCTGCCTACTGTACCGCCGTGCCTCTGCCGCCCTGGCCCGCCGTGCCTCTGCCGCCCTGGCCCGCCGTGCCTCTGCCGCCCTGGCCCGCCGTGCCTCTGCCTACTGTACCGCCGTGCCTCTGCCTACTGTACCGCCGTTCCTCTGCCTACTGTACCGCCGTGTCTCTGCCTACTGTACCGCCGTGCCTCTGCCTACTGTACCGCCGTGCCTCTGCCTACTGTACCGCCGTTCCTCTGCCTACTGTACCGCCGTGCCTCTGCCGCCCTGGCCCGCCGTGCCTCTGCCTACTGTACCGCCGTTCCTCTGCCTACTGGCCCGCCGTGCCTCTGCCGCCCTGGCCCGCCGTGCCTCTGCCTACTGTACCGCCGTTCCTCTGCCTACTGGCCCGCCGTGCCTCTGCCGCCCTGGCCCGCCGTGCCTCTGCCTACTGTACCGCCGTGCCTCTGCCTACTGGCCCGCCGTGCCTCTGCCGCCCTGGCCCGCCGTGCCTCTGCCTACTGTACCGCCGTTCCTCTGCCTACTGGCCCGCCGTGCCTCTGCCGCCCTGGCCCGCCGTGCCTCTGCCTACTGTACCGCCGTGCCTCTGCCTACTGTACCGCCGTGCCTCTGCCTACTGTACCGCCGTGCCTCTGCCTATTGTACCGCCGTGCCTCTGCCTACTGTACCGCCGTGCCTCTGCCTACTGTACCGCCGTGCCTCTGCCTACTGTACCGCTGTGCCTCTGCCTACTGTACCGCAGTGCCTCTGCCTACTGCACCGCCGTGCCTCTGCCTACTGTACCGCCGTGCCTCTGCCTACTGTACCGCCGTGCCTCTGCCTACTGTACCGCCGTGCCTCTGCCTACTGTACCGCCGTTCCTCTGCCTACTGTACCGCCGTGCCTCTGCCTACTGTACCGCCGTGCCTCTGCCGCCCTGGCCCGCCGTGCCTCTGCCGCCCTGGCCCGCTGTGCCTCTGCCTACTGTACCGCCGTGCCTCTGCCTACTGTACCGCCGTGCCTCTGCCTACTGTACCGCCGTGCCTCTGCCTACTGTACCGCCGTGCCTCTGCCTACTGTGCCGCTGTGCCTCTGCTTACTGTACCGCCCGTGCCTCTGCCGCCCTGGCCCGCCGTGCCTCTGCCTACTGTACCGCCGTGCCTCTGCCGCCCTGGCCCGCCGTGCCTCTGCCTACTGTACCGCCGTTCCTCTGCCTACTGTACCGCCGTGCCTCTGCCGCCCTGGCCCGCCGTGCCTCTGCCTACTGTACCGCCGTGCCTCTGCCTACTGTACCCGCCGTGCCTCTGCCTACTGTACCGCCGTGCCTCTGCCTACTGTACCGCCGTGCCTCTGCCTACTGTACCGCTGTGCCTCTGCCTACTGTACCGCCGTGCCTCTGCCTACTGTACCGCCGTGCCTCTGCCTACTGTACCGCCGTGCCTCTGCCTACTGTACCGCCGTGCCTCTGCCTACTGTACCGCCGTGCCTCTGCCTACTGTACCGCCGTGCCTCTGCCTACTGTACCGCCGTGCCTCTGCCGCCCTGTACCGCCGTGCCTCTGCCGCCCTGGCCCGCCGTGCCTCTGCCGCCCTGGCCCGCCGTGCCTCTGCCTACTGTACCGCCGTGCCTCTGCCGCCCTGTACCGCCGTGCCTCTGCCTACTGTACCGCCGTGCCTCTGCCTACTGTACCGCTGTGCCTCTGCCTACTGTACCGCCGTGCCTCTGCCTACTGTACCGCCGTGCCTCTGCCTACTGGCCCGCTGTGCCTCTGCCTACTGTACCGCCGTGCCTCTGCCTACTGTACCCGCCGTGCCTCTGCCTACTGTACCCGCCGTGCCTCTGCTACTGTACCGCCGTGTCTCTGCCTACTGTACCGCCGTGCCTCTGCCTACTGTACCGCCGTGCCTCTGCCTACTGTACCGCCGTGCCTCTGCCTACTGTACCGCCGTGCCTCTGCCTACTGTACCGCCGTGCCTCTGCCTACTGTACCGCCGTGCC
The DNA here is from genome assembly GCA_036785665.1 of Chirona hameri. NCBI lineage: Eukaryota > Metazoa > Arthropoda > Thecostraca > Balanomorpha > Balanidae > Chirona > Chirona hameri. The sequence continues at coordinate 1,398 of JAXIVJ010014278.1, read as the reverse complement.
TCTGCCTACTGTACCGCCGTGCCTCTGCCTACTGTACCGCCGTGCCTCTGCCGCCCTGGCCCGCCGTGGCTCTGCCTACTGTACCGCTGTGCCTCTGCCGCTCTGGCCCGCCGTGCCTCTGCCTACTGTACCGCCGTGCCTCTGCCTACTGTACCGCTGTGCCTCTGCCTACTGTACCCGCCGTGCCTCTGCCTACTGTACCGCTGTGCCTTTGCCGCCCTGGCCCGCCGTGCCTCTGCCGCCCTGGCCCGCCGTGCCTCTGCCGCCCTGGCCCGCCGTGCCTCTGCCTACTGTACCGCCGTACCTCTGCCTACTGTACCGCTGTGCCTCTGCCTACTGTACCGCCGTGCCTCTGCCTACTGTACCGCTGTGCCTCTGCCTACTGTACCGCCGTGCCTCTGCCTACTGTACCGCCGTGCCTCTTGCCTACTGTACCGCTGTGCCTCTGCCGCCCTGGCCCGGTCGGACGGTCTCTCTCCTGGGCGGCTCGTCTCTCCCGGCAGAGAGAGAGAGAGAGAGAGAGCGGAGACGCGGGGCAGCGGGGAGAGGTAACGGTCGGCCGTGGTCAGATGCAGATGCGGCGCCCGGCCGGCTGCCGTGCCGTGAGCCCGCCCGCCCCGCCCGCCACTGGCCGCCGGGGCTGTCAGGTGCGGCACTGAAGGGCTCAGGCGGCTCAGGCGGCTCCCGGCGCCGGCAAACATGCACACCGAACAGACAGAGGGGTTAAAGCCGGCAACTGACTCCGAATCTACAATAGGCAAAGTTGTTGTTAAACATGATATTGGCCCTTTACTTTCACTGAACGTATCATTAATACGGTCACCTCAACCAGCAAGCCTTACCATAACATGTCCTTTTGAATTGTATTTACTGTTTTTTTCCAGAACAGTGAATGGCCACATATCTATTGGAATGCCTAGCTGTGGTGCGTCCCGGCGGCGGCCGAATGCCCTGGGAGCCGCCGCCAGCCGCGTGTTGAGTCGCCCCGCTGTGGCTGCACGGTGCGCCGGCGCCCGGAGAAATCCGTCGGGCTGCATTGTTTATTCTTACAATGGCTGTCAGGCTTGTCGGTGTGCCTGCCGGCCGGATAGGCTGTCCTGTTCAGGTCGCATGTTTACTGTGATCTGATGGCTACCATGTCACCAGATGGTGATGAAGTCACCACCGGCGCGCGGTGGGTTAGTTAGGCTTGTTTAGGCTGTAGGCTTAGGCTTGTTTAGGATAGGTTGGGCTAGGCAGGTCGGTTGTCGTTGACTGGTTCTGGTATGACGTCATCTACACGGCGATCAGGTCAGTCCGCCATTGTTCCTGGCGGGGGTCACGGCGGGGTCGTGATTCCTGAGCCCGCCCATTGTTTTAATGGCTACACTGCGTAAATGGCAGGTGTGTGCGTATGAG